>JAAEAF010005089.1:0-80200 GCA_011037195.1 Triatoma infestans | reverse complement strand
TTTAGGCCAGACTAAATGGGAGAAACTGTTTAAATAACTGCCACGGAGAAACGGCCACGGGACAGTATTCAGGGAGGCAGGAGTCTTATAGCAGAGTTCACTCGGGTGTCACAACGTGTCATCTACCTTAAAATATTTAGATAATAAATATTGGTTAAAAATAAAATAAAAATCATAAAATTAGTTAAAAACTTAATTAATATCTATAAAATTTTATTTTTTTAAACAAATTATATAGTTTTCCTATTCTTTTAGAGATTTTGCACCATTTGGGGGTTTTCTTTACATCTTATATTATTCTAGGATCAAGGCACATTAAAATTGAATTTATTTTTAACCCCAGTGTATTTGAAAAAGTTAATTTTTATTTATAAAAGCTACAGACTGTTGTAAAACTCGGTAGTTTGATTTCATCTGCATTTTCTAAAGAGTAAGAGAAAATGAAAGAGTTTTATACGTCTGCAGAATGGTATGAAACTTATAAAAAAGCTGGTAACAGAATAAATATTACAATTTATTTTAGCAAAAGATATCTGATTTTGAAAACTAATTCATTTGTTTTAAGCTATGTCATAGTGAAAACGATTTCATTTGTTGTTTTTTTTTTAATTCTTTATTATTAATTAAAACAATTGAACTGAAAAAATGGGTCTAAGTTTTATATTAAAAATTTTATACCATTTATAATTTGAGTAATAAAATAACCACGGAAAATGTAACATATTCTGTTGCTAAACTATTCCCTATTTTATGTATTTATTTTTTTTTATTTTTTCTTCCATCCAAGTAAGGGATAAAAAAAAAAAAATGACATTTCACGAGCGCCTAGAACAAGATTAAAGCCCTCTGAACTTTATGCTGTTAAACTAAATTAACTCATCGGCGCAGCAGATCACGTAAGCGCTTAGTTAAACGTGCATAATGCTTTTTCTACTTCACCCTCTTCCTGCATTTATAAAACACACCCTCCCACCCTTATTCCGTCCAACGAAAGAGCTCTTGTTCTCTCTAATATGGCCGGCAGTTTGTTCCTTGTAAACGATAAGTGAGTAAGAAAACATTATTAGAAACTAAATTTCAAGCTGGTAAAAGTGTACTAATATCTATTTTGTAAAAAGGAATTTATGTCTTTTAACTTAAAAAAAAAGGAATATTTTTTTTTTAAATAACTCAAAATTTGGAATAAATTCTATGAAAGTAGACAATGTTCACTTAAGCATTTCACCATTTATTAATTTATTGGATATACCATAGGTAGATGATAACTGGCCAGCCGTAAAAGCCCCCTACATTTTGATATAAAAATCGGCGTGCCTATACTTGGACCGGAGCTTGGTTTCATTTAGGCTCACTATGTTGTGCCGTTTATATTTGCATTTATCTTTAGATCCACAGATGACTCCTACAGATCCTAGATGCGTGGTGGCTGGGCCAAGTAATGATATCAACACTACCAATGCTGGCCAACATCGTTGACCATGTTTTCATTTCCAAAAAGGTTGAGCACTTGACATCCAAAAGCGCCATTGAAGAAACTCACCAGAGAAACTTTAAAGAACAATCCAAGCTTAAGAGATTTTCCAAAAGCAGTTAAAAGACTTGTTAAAAATTATATACTAATGTTTAGAATTGCTAGCAGTGTTTTACATATATTACCAATAGTATTTACATATATTTACCAATTATTTTACATATATTACTTTATATATTTTTATTAAAATACCTTGAATCACAGTTCAGACTCACTGCTCATGCATGGTTTCAGAGTTGGCGGCATTCTAGTTGAGTTGAAGAACAATGCGCAAATGGTTAAATATTTTAAGAGTCAATCCGACTTGATAGAGACACGGAGGCGATGGAATATCCAAACCTACTGGAATCCGCAAAGAATATTCTCGCAAAGGATATGTACAGAAAATGGCTGCCCCCTAATCACCCTAATTTTGTTTTGTAGACTTTAAATATGTAAACAAAAAATCTTTGATTTGCCATTACTGCGGTTCCGGTGCTAACTTTCTAATTTCAAGCAAAACATCTTCCTTTATTGTTTTATAATTTGGAAATAAAACTTTCTTTTAAATCCAAATTGATTGGTTTAATCCGCTAATACTACAGTTCAATTTCATGCACAATACTATTTTTTTGTTTTTTAAGGAGTATAGTGCACTGTGACCAAGAGGTCTGTCTATTGTCTCTCCCTGCCGTTGTCGAGATGAAACCTTTCAAAGCACCACACCTCTTTCAGATTGATTTCTGTAGAAAATCTTAAAGTCTGAGAAGATTCTAGGAAGGATAAAACCTTTTCCAACACCTGGTAGGTGTCCATGATTTAGGCTTTGAAATCTTTTTTGGATGATAGCATAGTCAAGGATTATATTGGAATCTCTTCCAAATTCCAATAGAATCTGGAGATGTTATTACTTTCTAGGCCTTGCTGCTTTAGCTTTTGACCACCCACCAGGTCAACAATAATCTGCGAAGAAACCCGTCGGCATGCAAAAAGCCTACTTCTGCTCACATTAACGCAGACCTTTGCATTTTTCCGGTCATATCATTACCCAGACATGTCTTCTTAGCCTGCCTTAGTTCTGGGAGGGTGCTTTCTTGATTTTCCCCTCATTTCCAAGCGCTACTTGAAAAGACTGGTCGCTTATACCACAAAAAGCTTCTAAGGACCCCATAAGTGTTGGCCAACATCTCCTGGCATCCATGAGTTAGGGTAACGTTGTTATTTCTTCCTAGGTCATTTAGTTTGCCGAGGCATTTCCCTTTCCATTTTCGAACTGATAAAACATGAGCTCAGTACTTTAATGGCATGTCGGCTGTCGGATAGGATCCGTGATGCGTGGATTTCTGCACGAAAGATGGTGGGAAATTTTCCCTCAGGCTCTGAGTATCTGATTCTTGGCCCATATACTACAGCATCGGTCCTCTTAAGAATCCCACAATATTACAGTGGGATATATATATAACACAAAATATAAACTTTATTTCTGTGATTTCTTATTTCTAAAATATAAGATTAATAATTTGCTTTAGATGAAAAGTAAGCCATGGGATTAATTTATATTAAAAATGTTTTGCTTAAACTCATAGATTACAGAAAAAAAAAGAAGATAAATTTAACAAGTATCTTACTGAAGTATAGTGTATTTATATCTGAAATATTTTTAATGTTTTTGAACGGTTCATAACGAAGGGAAGTATTTTTAGAACAAATTTTGGATATTATCCTTAGTTTGGGGTCACAAAACACATCGTTTCCTTATTTGGACTATAAGGTTGTATATCACTTATTTGGGGTGGTTTTGAATGAACCTTTTTTACAGCCAAATTATTTATTTATTTTTTTATATAAATGTTACAATATTTGTTTCTCCCTTACTTTTCTGCACTTTACGTGCTGTCCTCAGAGGGATACTTTTTTTATTGTTACATTATTTAGGTGTATATTTTATTTTCCATTTTTAAGGCTTCGTTAAGAATATAGTTTTTTTAAAAATTTTTCTGTCATTTCAGTTTAATAACATTGTGTATGTTATATGTCCTTCTATTATTTTATATAAGTGAGTCAAACTAAATAAAATTGCTTTTTCTCAGCCTTAATTATACTTCTGCTTTATTAGAACATGAGGTATTTTTAAACTGTGAATTTGTTTCTATTGTTTATACTGTATTTAGGTAGAATCAAATAAGGAAGAATATTTAAAAAAAAGAATAGTTAAACCAAAGGATAGTTAACCAAAGAATAGTTAATATCACTTACGTTCAGAGTTGATTAGAAACTTCAGCACATGTATTGTCACTATTGCAAATAAACAGTATTTTTCAATTCTTAAGTATCATTGCCTCTTCATAAATTCTTCAGAATAAAGTTGTTAAAGAATATGTCATTTACTTTAGGAAACTAATAGCTAAAAGATGCAAAAATACTGGTTTGTAACACACACACACACACACCCATTTCCATCCACATTATAGTAGACAAATATCTTCAAAGTGTCAACTTTTATTAAATGCCTCCTGTACCAGCGGTTATTTATACCATGAACCAGCACCACAATTGAATTAAATGACAATTTTGAGGACAACTTGCCGTCCAAATTCCCTCTCACAACTCTTCTAAATTCAGATTCCTCGGGACAAAAAGTTGCAAAGCAGTTATAATTTTATATAATATGTGTAATTAGTATACCAGATTTAAAGATGACCGTTATTCTATTTATAACAAAGAAGTTGGAAAGTGTTTAGAAAACACTTTGTGTATTCGGATTTTCGGTTAACCGACTTTCTTCAAATTCTCCTTAATATTATTTAGTTAGTCACAAATCACAAAGTATATTGAGATGGCACTTTAGGAGGAAGTCTAACTCGTACATCTCCACCAGAGACATTCTAACGTCATATTTTCTAGAAAAATGTCAGATAAAAATGATAACTGATTGTACGAGTATGTAATGTGTTTCCCATATTTTAAAAGAAATCTCTAGGGCCATCCACTTCGCCATTTTGTTAAGGCTCCCAGTTTTTAATGCAACCCTAGAAAGGGCTTTTTTGCTCTTTTGGATTTCAATACATGCTCATGCCACACTAGTTTCTTAAGTCCTTCCCTATTGTCTTAGACTTTTTTTTGTTAACTGTCCACGTTCCAAGTAGCATTATTGCTTTTGACTGTTGATTTGTAAATTATCTTCTTTGTACTGGGCAGAATGTTGATGCTTAAACACGGAGTTTAAAATAGAAATAGCTTTCCTGCTGTTACATATTCTTCTCTCGATTACGTGAGACGATGACCCCTTTTCATTTCTAGGAATGATCTTAAAATTAGACATTCTCAACTTTTCAATATCAGTGTGCCAAATTTGGAAATTTTCTTGCATATCAATTGTCCATATGCAGCGTTTTCTTTTGTTAATTTTGTCTCCTAATTTCTAGTTTACTTACAATAAATTTTTTACCCACATAATTTACGTCAAATACAACTTGGTCATCTGCGAACAAGAGATTATATACGTAGCTGTTCTCTGCTATTTGGAATTCCCATTTCTTTTCTTTTTTAAGTTAACGGCGGATACGTTTAAATTGGTATCTAGAAATATTTTAGTATGTGAATGATATACTGCAACCTTGTCCTACATACACCAAAATATCCCAAATCTTAATGAGCTTTTCTACTGTTTTGGTTGGGTCCGCAGAGCTGGAAAGCATCCGAGATTTTTTCCGTGATAGCGAGCTTCATTTTGTCGAAGTATCTTCTTAGGCTATTGAAAAATATTCGAGGATGTAGGTAGAACAAAACAGAAAAGGGAGGGCCCACATTGATCCATTCCACTATATGGAGGACTAGGTCTAACACTGGAGAGACCAGTAGCTAGACAACAACATAGATCTCCGAACCCGGTGACCGCAGAGATGTTGAAAAATAAATCAATCTAACACGAAAAAAAATCTCTGACGCGACCTTTTTAACTCCAAACCTGATATCTCCCAGAATTAAAAATAAAAAAATTAATAAAAATATTTCTGGCCACATTTGATAGAGATAATCATTATTATCTACCATTAGGGTTTTTATAAGTAACATTTATTTTAATTTATTTGTTTTTGCAAAATACCTGTTATATATTTTTAGATAGAGTAAACTTATAAATAAAGAGTAACAGAATAAAATAAAAATTGTTACAAATGGGGAAACGTTATTGAGAGAAATAATGTGTTGGAGATTTGTGAGAAATAAGACGAAATAGAAAATAAGATAAGGCCATGGGTGAAATAAAAGAGATATATATATATATATAGAGAGAGAGTAATGTGGGTGCCTGGAGTAAAGCAGCGGGTAAGTTTAAGGAGGGCATTGTTTCTTCACAAATGGCCACATTGATCCATTCCTGTCGTCGTCGGGCGTCCACTATATGGAGGACTAGGTCCAACAGTGGAGAGACCAGTAGCTAGGCAGCAACACGGAACCCCCAACCCAACGGCCACATAGATATCGAGCCTTCTTCCAAGCAAGCAGAATTCAATTTTCTTGTTCAATATCCTCTCCACCCTTCATCTTGTCCTCTTCCACTTTTTTTCCGTCACACCCATCCATCCCTTTTTTCTTAAAGGCGTTCTTGGTGTGCGGCCTCCCTTTTTCTGCTTTCCTTCTATCTACATTCACGAATACTCCCAATTGCGCAAGAAGGTACACTCCACTCTTATATCTTCACATCTCTTTTCTTCATTCACTATCTATATTTTTCATCCATTCTCTTTTTCTTCACTCTCTCTTTCACTCTTGTACTATTTCGTTCACTCGTTTCCTTTCGACCGTCTTTATCGTGCTTGCATGCAAATTTTATTTACACTGCAGTGGGAATCTTTTTTCCGCTTTCAATTTTCTCTAAGGAGAGTGAGACTCCAGTCAACCTCTTCTCATCTGTGTGTTGAGAAGAGAGAAGGCGAAGAGCAGCAACAAAACCTCCAGTATCCTAGCATTACCTCTCTCTGCTGTTGCTTCATATCCTAAAAGAGAGGAAAAGAGACAACATCATCTTCTTTCCTACTCACTAGTATTCCCTTTATTCCTTGGGCCTTGTTGGATCCTCTATCTCTCTCTCACTCTATCCTAAATTACATATCCACAACCTCGGCCATATTCAATGCTCCTTCCAGTAGGCTATTTCTTGTACTGGAGTGTCTAACTCACTCATATCTTCCAATACTTACATTCATACTCTATATTATGCCGTACCTTATACCTTTATTTATTTATTTATTTTTTTATATATATAACCCAGATATCATCCAGATAATATTAGTGTAATAATACGAGTATATCCTATATACACAAAACATACATATGTAGATATATATATATAATACTATAAATTATTTACAATCCTAAACAACGAAAATTCTTGTAACAGAGGTTGTTACTCGTACATACAAAATAAACCATAAAATGAACTTAGCTTTCAGAGAACAATAAATTTTCTTGTAATTTTCATAAAACTCCTCTTCCAATCATAAATGCGATTTTAAGAAACGGTAATTTTTTATGTTTTTCGGGAATAGCTTGTTACCTTTTTTCTTTTTACAATAGTGAATTTTAGGCAGCGTATAACGTAACTCAGATTATAGCATAAACTTTACATAAAAAGGGGGGGTGCCCACCAATTTCCGGTGAAATAATTAACTGATTATTTGCATTTTGTCTTGTACCTTTCTTTTGTTTGGGTACTAATAGAGAGTTGAACTCCAGTTAGCTTCCTATTGTCCGTGGAAGTTTTGTACAATTCACCAAGGCAACACTGCGCACTCTTGTGCACATGTTTTTTAAGGCAAGAGTGGGGTGAAGTGTGTATCGCCGTTATTATTGTGTTACTTTTTTTTTTTTTTTTTTTTTTGATGTTGACTGAAGTACTGTTAAGCCCAATGTTCTAAGTTCTCTACAACATTGCTTGTGCTAAACTGGTCTGCCAAGATACTATTTTAAACTTACTACAATTTTATACGCCACACTACTAAGAATTTCTTCAGTTCGAGACTTATATTGAATAGAAAAGGTTTGAAATCAATTCAGCTGTAACCTACGAATTCCTTGTGAGTGCGAAACTTTAGGTAACTTCTTCCTGTTTCCATATTATTATTATTATTTTTCTTTTGCAAATTCCAACCCACTGAAGACATTTCTTATTGTTATAAATTGAGGAACTTCCTCACCAGCCTCGCTGTGTCCAATAAAACAGACTTCTGCACCTTCACCAACGTTCCAGCCCGAACTCATGCAGATGCTTGACTGTCTCAACAGGCAATAGGCCATTAGCCGATATGAAGATAGGGATTACCCTAACCATGTCCAGCTGATACATCTCTTTGATTTCAATCGCTAGATCCTGGTACTTCCGCTTCTTCCCGGCTGAAGTTTTGCGGTTATTGTCGTCCAAGGGAATCCCTACATCTATTATCTCGGCTCCCTTTTTTCGGGTATTTAAAATAAGGATGTCCGGTCTATTGTGCATGACCGACCTATCGGTGATCAAGCACTGATCCCAATACACCTTAACCCCGTCCTTTTCCACTATGGCCTTCGTAAAATACCTGTAATAAGAAGCTCCTCTCCCTCTGGCACAATCTCGAGCCTGATTACCAGCGCCTGATGGAGCATGCGTGCTACATTATTGTGCCTTGAGAGGTACTCAGTGCCTGCTAAATTTGAGCATCCAGCGATGATATGCTGAATGGACTCTACTGCTGCGTTGCACAGCCTGCATCGGTCAGAGATTTCTCGCACCCCGATTATGTGACTCCGGTATTATCTTGTCGCAATCACTTGGTCTCCGGAAAGAGTTCACCTCGCATGAGCCACTTTACTGATATCTCGCGAGAGATAACGTCCGCGTCCAAAGCCGCGTAATACCGGCCATGGAGCTCCTTGGCTTTCCATTCTTCTACCCAGTGTTCGAAAGTAGTCAACCGAGGACCTTCTTGAGCAGCCAAATCGAGCGCTGTGTATCCCCTATCTATGCGCTATAGTTCTTGAAATACAGCTGACTCACTTCCGAGGAAGAATGCACGAAGAGCACTTTCTTGCCTGCGACAGGCTTCCCGAATGTTGACGAGTCCCCTGCCTCCCAACTTCCTGGACAGGTATAACCTTACCTTTGAGGATTTTGGGTGATGCATCCTGAAAGCAGTCATCTCAGTCCTGACAAATCTGTCCAGCCGCTCCAGTTCAGTGTCAGACCATTCCAATACACCAAACGAATACGATAACGCTACACAGCCCACATAATTATCGCTTTTACTTATTATTATTACTATTATTATTATTATTATTATTACTATTATTATTATTATTATTATTATTATTGTTATTTCTAACACCCAAGTACGTTACCTGTCTCTTCATAAGTGAGGGAAATCAAGCAGGCTACCTGGGAATACATCAACAGTTCAGCCCTCACTTTAAGTGGGACCTTTTCTGAAGTAAAGATCTCCACCTCCAACTGGCAGTATATTCTCGTCTGGAGCGTGCCCATTCTATTATTATCATGTTTGTAAGCTTATCACCTTTTAATGTGTAAGTTTATGCACCAGGCCAACCAGAGGTTTATAAACCAGGCCAACCTTCATCACCATTCATTTCAATGCGTTGGCCACAAACTTAATTCTAAAATAACATACTACTAAGCGTTTAAGATTCTTGGTGCTTGGCGATCAGTTACACCTCCTAAATTGGGCTCTTTATCATTTTCAGTACATTCAACCAAGCCATACCATCTACCCAGCTATACTTCAGCTTTTAATGGTCCTCTGATTCGCCTCTTCTCAAACTAGTACCTCATGGGCAATACAGGTAGATGTCAGTGTGCAGATTGTCTGACCACTGAAAGGTGCTTCCACATTCCTACCTGTTACACCATGGTTAGGAGGGTTTCTGAAATTCACTCAAAATGATGGATGATAATAAAGGATAGATTTTGTTCTTCAATATTTTGTCTTTTATTTATGCCCTTCTGGACTTCACTAACCCAGCAGTGTACTATTGTATTCTACCGCAGGTTATACAGAGGATTCAGATATTTTGTATTTAGCTAACATGACTTTTGTGAAAACGGTTCCAACAATCGTATACTATCTATTTGAACCATTATCTATTCTATTTTGAATTCATATTCTATTTTGAACCAACATATATCACTTTTATTTGAACCTTTTCCAGGAAAAATTGTTCCTTTGGGGGAAATTTTAGGGGAACAGTAACCTTAAGCTTTCCTCTGTATATATACAGCTGCGCTAGTCCTACAAGACACTCTTTAGAACAGTTTATTCAGCAGCTACAACGCATCAGCAACCAACTACTATCCTTCTCTTAACACACTCTAAATCTCTCTGCTTTGAATCCCTCTTTTCGGATCCTATTACAATCGGTTAACCTGCAAATAGCATTTACAGATAGTTTTTTTTTTAAATCCTGGCTATGGTTCCTTTTAAAATTCGAATATTAATTGCACAGACATAAATCACTTTTATTTGTATACAATTTTTTTTTTAAAAAGTTAATTTTGAGATAGTTCCGCGGCATTTGTAGCGGCTACATTTCAAATGTAATTTAAGGTTGTGTCAATGTTATTGACCCCACTCTTCTGCACTACCTGCCTTGGTACCTTCTTGTATGTTAGAACAAATAAATAAAATTGGAAATATAAGCAAAATTTGTCATTAATTTATATAATAATTGTATAAATAGCAATAACAGAATTTCGTTCATATCAGGTCATATATTAATAATGATGATAAAAAATATAATATAATTCATCAGTATTAGATTAATTTTATCAGTATTAAATTAATTAATTTATATTAATTGTAAAAAACAAAAAATAATCATTAAAATGATATAAAGACGAATAGAAATATATTCTCATAAACTAGGAGTTTTCTAATGTTTTTTATACCATCTTGAGATATTTAAGTTGAAGTTTTAAAATATAATCACTGTCAAGGAATGAGAGAAAAGTTAAGTCAACGTTGAAAAGATATATCAGAAATTTAAAATCATATAATTTTCTAGTATAAAATCAGATTAAAGATATATGTGTGTGTGTGAGCAAAAACAGTGTATGCTACATTTCATTTTGAAAAGTCAAATCCAGTCCTTAATGTTATTTATTACGTATATGGGAAGTGAAATGAAAAATTCAGTATATTTCCTTTGATGTTCTGTTCCATGCCATCAGCGTTTTACTTTCTTGGATTATTATAAAAGCAAACTTGGAAAATCACACATCACTTTTAAAAAAATTATCTACAGATTACTGAACCAAAGATCCATTTCTGCGAATTGAAAAACAAAAGGTATTACTTACAGATCGGTTATTTTAACAATTTTGGGACAAATGATGCAGAAAGTATATTTGGGCCCAATCCGACCTTCTAATCAATTATCGGTCGGAGCACACTCTTTTCGCCGATATTTACTTCCCAAACAGATCCCATTTAAAATTAAAATTACAATGGTAAATCATAATTCACCTCCTGCATTCCTTGTCCATTAAATTTTAACTGCTCATTCTAATCACTTAATTCTTTTAGATCCTTAAATTCCTTAATTCATTTTAATTTATTTATTCTTTCTTCGCGCAGCATTGCCGGATAATCCTTCCGAAGAGTCAATCACCACTGACCTCGTGATATAATAACGGCGGACTGACATTGAGTTAAAAGTTATGATCACCCCTCTTTTTATTTTCTTAATGCGAAAGAATTTTAAAAAAATCTTGTGTGAAACAATCGTACGACTTTCCCATACTCCTCTCAATTAATTAGTGCACTAAGTAATTAAAGTGTATTAAATAAAGTGACAAATTTTATTTAAACTTCGATTTCTGCTCATATTGCCTAACACAAATATACTGGCGACAAGGTGAGGGAACAAGTGGCAGCCTATCCCAACTGAAGCAATTAGAGAATGATTACGTTGTAGAGAGGCTAATAATACTGAACCACACTTGACATTTTAACGTCACAGATTCCTCAGAAGCACCTAAACACATTATATATTTTCTGCAAAAGGTTATAAATAAAAGTGATAGGTTTATATACGAGCAGTTAGTATTTCAACTCGCTTTTTCTTTTGTATTTTGAAAGGTGCATAACATCAATGGTCCTTTGCACCTGAACTTATTGAAATAGACACTTTACCTTTTAATAAACACTCTATATTATTGGAAAATTCTAATAAAAAACAAAACAAAAAAAAACGAGCTAACGAAATAGATACAATCTTAACCTTTTTATTTCAATTCAACGCTACTCTATTCTTTTAATTTTACTTGATTAGTTTGGCAGATCAAAAACTAATTGATCATCAGTACAGTCAGACATATTTCCTTATCATTCTTATCATCTATATTCTGATCGTGTATTATTTACATTTATTCTGTGAGTGCATTCATCCTTAAAATACATTCATCCTTATAAAAAGAATATGATACTTATAAATACATTCATTCTTATAAAAAGAACAAGCATCGTTATAAATACATTCATCTTTATAAATACAATCATCCTTATAAATACATTCATTCTTATAAAAAGAACATGCATCCTTATAAATACATTCATCCTTATAAATACAACCATCCTTAAAGTCATCCTTATAAATACATTCATCCCTGTAAATACATTCATCCTTATAAATACATTTATCCATTAAAACACAATTACGCTTCTCACATACGTCTATTTACAAGAGAGTGGAGTACACTATATTCTTCACACTCTGTGAAGATCCTAAACCTATCCACATTCATACAAACACTCACAAACGCGCCGGGGTGCCAAACCCGACACAGGCCCACCCATCCTAGAAAACAATGGCTCCTGAGAAATGTTGGAAGACGTCCTGCCAATAGCAGAAAGTCAAGAGATTTGCCAACCCCGCCCCGGCATTGCCCCCCCCCAACACTTCATTCGCACGCACATTCATACAACCCATTCCTACCAAAACTACTAAAAATAAGCATTTTAAATTGAACTTGTACAGTAAAGTGCCTATTATTAGATTAGGTTAAAAAAATTTATATCTTCAAGAAATTGCAGAGTGTTCTGTACGCTACCTTCGTTGTCGCTCAGTAGTTCTTTTAATAACGAAGGAAAATTAAGGTTTTCCTTAGCTCTCACATATTTGGTACATTCAAGCAAGGTATGCTGTACGGTAATGGCAACATATTTCTAGATTTCAACTCGCACCTCCAGTTTTCAAGAAAACTCCATAAAATTCAAAAGCCTATTCTGTAAAAATCGCACTTTTCACCTTACCGATTTTCTTCAAATTTGGAATTCTAGCAACGTCCCTAATATATATTAATATTATAGAGCTAGCTAAACCATACATCGTAATGTAGTGGTACCTAGAGAATAGCTTAACAATACTATAATGGATGTGTTAGGTGAAGAAAATTTAGATCTGGTTGATGAATTAAGAAGACTTGGTTAAACTGGTTAATTACGAATAATAATAGAGAGACATAGTCTGCCTGGACTTTACAATAGAGAATGGTTAAGGTAGAGTGGTGGTATGAAAGTGACACGAAGTGACTGGCGAGACGATGAACTATATTGAACTGTATCGAACTGTCTTTAAGTGTATTGAACTGTATTCCAATGGACTGTCCGTCGCTGTATTTATACAGTTTCTCCCACTCCAGTCGGAGAGATTGGTTGGGTTTATTTCTCTTCTCTTTACTCTCTTTGGTTGCTGTTACATTACTGTTCCCTCATAACCTCAATAAAACATACATATATAAATCATACACACACATATTTATATATATATATACCATTCGTACCACTCGCTATAAACAATTTTATCGTACTATAATGAAAGTGAGAAGGAGAGAGAATAGATTTTAGAGAGATCAACTAGATGATATGCTGAACACTGTAATAATGAAAAGAACACACAAACTGCAAGGACTTTACGAGTATGTAGAAGTTAGCTAGCAATAGAAATATAAGAGGTGGTGGGCATTATTGAATGCTGCCACCTGGTGAGGGAGTGGCAGGGAGAGTTCAAGGAAGTGCGGATTTTCTCGGATAGCCAGGCCGCACTAAGGCTTTGAGTAAGCCTTGGTGGAGTTCGAAATTAGTGGGAGAATGTCGGAGGAAGCTCAATGCTTTAGCTCGGAGGGGTACGGTGCGCCTCTATTGGATACCCGGACACGCGGGAATAGAGGGGAATGAGAGGGCAGGCCAGTTGGCTAGGGAGGGATCATCTCAACCATTTTGCGGTCCTGAACCAGCCCTGGCTGTCACAAAGACGTTTCGTGACAAACAGATTAGACTTTGGGAGACGAAAGTTTTGGAGAAACGCTGGGGGGATACGCAGGAGTGCCTCCAAGCCAAAAGATTAATAAAGACAAGTAGGCAGGGAACTTCGGAGTATCTCCTGTCCCTTAGTAGGACGGGTCTGAGGACCCTGATAGGGATAGTGACTGGACACACTTGGGTGTCCAGCCACTTGTTTAATATAGGGAGGACGTCTAGTCCCATTTGTCAGAACTGTGACGACGGAGTCAGGGAAACGGTGTACCACTACCTTTGTCAGTGTCCCCGTTTCGCTGGAACTAGGTTTCGTGTTTTTGGGAGGGCATCACTCTCGCAGGATTTTCTGCGCGAGCTGGAGTTTCGGGATATCTTGGGATACTGTAGATTAACCGGTAAGCTACTGGGGGAGATTTATTAAGGGGATAGGGGGGTATCGGGCGGATAAAGGCCACATAGGCTTAGGTCTCGCGCCATTAGGCACCCGAACTATAATTATAATAATAATAATAATAATAATAATAATAATAATAATAATAGAAATATAAAGAGACAGACTGGCTGAGTCATGAGAAGCTAGTCGATATTGCTGACTGGTTGTAAACTGGTCAGAAACTGTACTGAACTGTACTGCTGGCGCTCTATTTATGTGAATCGAGCTGGCCCTTTCTAGTTTGGCCTAGGTGGGGATAACTTACTTCTGGTTCATTAAATGTGTTTGTAACATCCCTCTTCGGATGCTATGAATCTTTATTAATTCGGATCCCATTACAACATCCCCTCGTAAACTGTCCTGAACTGTACTGCTGCCCCTCTGTTTATATGAATCGAGCTATCCCTTTCTAGTATGGCCTAGGTGGGAAGTAATTTACTTTTGATTTATTTAATGTGCTTCTCCGCTCTTCGGATCCTTTGAATATTTAATGATTGGAACCCATTACGGACTTCAAAACATGTATTATCAAGTGAAAACTCAATTTCGAAATTTTGGCACGATCGCAATTACTTTCTCTTACTAGGAACAAGAAAAAGAAAAAAAAAACTTTTGGCTAGCCAAAATAATAACGTCGCTTAGAGTGGGTAAACAAATTATGGCACTAATTCAAAATTGTTTTTGGAGGTATCACAATAAATTTATAAATAATTAAATTTGTTTATTAAATTTGAAAGTTTTCTTTGTAGAAAAATATTTATTTATTTATTTTTTTTTTTTTTTACATAATGCTAGAAAATGGGTTCTATGTGTTTTTGTATTTTTTTTGTAATCATTTATTTAAATTAAGTTAGTTAGTTAGATGGTAGTGATGAATATAGAAGTTTGTTGATTAGTAGAAGTTAGCTGGCCGGTTACAAACAACCCTGTTTTTGCAGAAATACACTAGGGTAACCCTCGTCTTACACTTATTACTTCGTGCTTCAGACCCCCACCCCACACCTCATACTTCTCTTTCACCCTTCTTCATCGTCCCTTACTAACTCACGGCGCCAATATATTATCTTCACTTGCAAAATTTACATTCAACAATAAATTAACACTAATTTCTATCATTACATAACGTTTTTTGTTTTTTTGTTGTTTTTTTTTTTTTTTTTTTTTTAATTTGACTGAATGTTAAACAAAGTTTAATTTTTAAAAAATGTAATTTTTTTTTAAAATAATCAAGCACTAGAGCAAGTATAGCCAAATTATTTCCATCTATCGAATTATTTTACATAATATCTATTAAAAAAAAACATATTTATGATCTAATAATGACATATTACGTTTACATTTAGTTCTTCCTTAAAATTTATCTATTGCTGGGGAAAAAATCATTAAAATATTATATGGAATTATAATTTCTAGTAAGTATCGTTATGAGTAAATATTATTGGTAGATAGTTATTTATTTGTTAATGAATATCTATATATATAAAAATTCAGCATCGGTATGTTTGTGGCCGCAAAACTCGAAAATTAGTCAATGGATTGACATGAAATTCTTACACAACGTTGCATTTCTATATAAGAGTGTTTATATGTACATTTTACTCCGAAGTTCCCACGGAAACGGGAAATTCCGAGCTAAAATCCGTTCAAACGGCCATATTGCGTTAGCACTTGCTTCTTCAGGTATTGCTGCTGCGTTGATGGAAGGAGGTAGAACAGCGCATTCAGCTCTTAAACTGTCATGACTTAAACATGCACTTCACAGAAAACCCAACATGTAACATTTCTAAAACTTCAGGAATGGGAAAGGTTTTTCGGGCATGCAAAATCATTGTATGGGATGAGTGTACCAAGGCTCACAAGAAGTCATTGGAAGCATTAGACCATACATTGAAAGACTTGCGAAATAATCAGGTTTCATTTGGTATTGCATTGGTATTAATAGCCGGTGACTTCAGGCAAACGCTTCCAGTGATAGCTCGCTCAACACCAGCTGATAAATTGCATGCCTGCTTGAAATATTCAACTCTTTGGAGCACAGTAAAAAAAAAAATCATTTAACAATGAATATGAGAGTTCAACTTCAAAACGATCCAACAGCTGCCATATTTTTAAGACAATTACTCCGAACTCGGTAATGGCAATGCTCCTACAAATCTGGAAACGGGAAAAATCACCTTCCCATCTAATTTCTGCAACATTGTACATTCAAAAGAACGATTAGTTGACAGGGTGTTCCAAAGCATCGAAACAAATTATCAAAATCACGCATGGTTAAGTCTAAAAATCAGACTGAGCCACAGCGAAGCGTGGTCGGGTTAGCTAGTAATATAATAAAGTTAGAGTATTAATTATTGTTATAGAATTGTCGCAGAAAATAAATAAATACATATTTAAAAATTAAACTTCATAACAATTTTAGTATTTACAGAGCGTGATCGAGCAAAATGTATAAGAGGTTTGCAATCTGTAGAACAGTTCTTAAAGAGGGCCTCTGTTAAAGAGCGAACACCTAAGTAACGATCCCGAAGTTTGACCAAGGTAGGACATATTCCCAAAAAAAATCTGGTGTGAAACACTCACACAACTTTCTCTTATCTAGTTCTCAAAACTATAATTGACAAATATTATTGTTAGTGTACCAAATTTAATAAAACATGTTCAGTAAAGGCGCACTTCCGGTTTACTAGTTTTCTTGAAACTCGGAATTTCGGCCATCTATTTATTTCTAATCAATTTTGTTTGGATGATAGAATTGTATAATCAACTATGATACCACTTTAGAGAAAAAGATAATACATAACCCCACCCCTCCCCTAAAAGTGCTCTTAAATAAATTTTTCCAGAGAAATGTTTCTATTAAAAGTTGTACATCTCTATATGTGTAGTTTATATAGGACGTTTCAAGAAAATCGTTGGAGCCATTTTTGAGAAAATCGCGAATAAGTGAAAAAAAATCATTTAGTAAAGTGGTAAAGTAAACGCACTTCCGGTTATCCAATTTTTTTCCCATTCGGAATTTTAACAACACATTTATTTCTAATTAATATTATTTAGATGACAGAATTGAATTTAAATAAACTGAAATAGCACTTCAGATTAACACCTAACCCTACCCATCCACCAAAATTGCCCTTAAGTGAATTTTTGCGGAGAAATGTTTCAAATAAAAGTTCTAGCTGTTTGTATTTGTACTTGATATACCAAGTTTCAAGAAAATCTATGGAGCCATTTTTGAAAAAATTGCAAAAACATGTAAAAAAAAAAAAACAGCTAGTAAAGTGGTCCTTCCGGTTCAGGAATTTTGAAAGAGACCCCCTGTCGGATCCCATTGTGATACCTAAACGGAATATCAAGTTTGAACTTTCTACGATTTTTCGATTCTGAGCTATGCAGTTCACATACGCACACACACACACACACACACACACACACCATTTTCTAAAAACTACTTTTTGGGACTCAGGGGACCTCAAAACGGATATTTCCGGTGAAAACTCGTATCGAAAATTTGACACGATTACAATACTTCCTCTTACCAAGAGTAAGAGAAAGTAAAAAATGGATAATATCCATTCTAGCCTTAAGATTATATAGGGAACGTTCTTCTCCCTGATTATTATAATTATTATTATTATTAATATTAATAATAATAATAATAATAATAATAATAATAATACAAATTGATATAGGCTCTTTTAAGTTTACTTTTTTTTTACTTATACATTATTATTTTCTTTTACTTAAGAAACGTATTGCGATCATGCCAGATTTTCGAAATTGAGTTTTCACCGGAAATATCCGTTTTGAGGTCCCCTGAGTCCAAAAAAAAAAGGTGTTTTTTAGAAAATGGTCTGTATGTGTGTGGAATTGTGTGAAAAGGATATCCTCAAAAACGAAAAGTTGCAGGAAGCTACCGGTAACTTGGTATACGGTTTAGGTTTTACCGTAACTTGGTATACCACCGCATCAGACACGAAGATTTCGTGCAAAATCCATCAACCGGAATTTTTTTTTTTTTTCTCAGTTTTTTGTGATTTTCTCAAAGATGGCTCAAGACGATTTGCTTTAAACTTGATAAATCAACTAGACATACAAAGTGCTACAACTTTTATTTAAATTATTTTTCTGGGAAAAATTCATTTAAGAGCACTTTTGGGGGAAAAGGTAGGAGGGGTTATTGTTACCTCTAAAGTGCTATTTCAGATTATTACTTAATTAATCATGTAAATAATACTAATATTAGAATTAAATAGGTTTATCAAAATGCTGAGTTTGAAGAAAATCGGATCATCGGTAGTAGTGCGCTTTACTGAAAATAGTTTTTAGTTTTTCTACTATTTTCACTAAAATGGCTGCAACGATTTTTTATAAACTCGTTATATAAACTAGACATATAATCAGCTAAAATTTTTATTTGAAACATTTCTCCGGGAAAATCCATTTAAGGGGGACTTTTAAAGGGGGTGGACTTATGTTTTCCTCTTATGTGCTATTTCAGTCAATGTGTTATACAATTCTGTCAACTAAATAATATTAATTAGAATAATATAAGTTGCTAAAATTCCCAGTTTTGAAGCAAATCAGCTGACGGTTTTAAACACGAATAAGGATTGTAATTGTGAAGAAAATTTGCCATTTTGCGTCTGAGTGTTTTACTCTCGATATTTTTTTTTTTTCATTAATAATGTATTATTATTATTTATTTTTCTTCAAGACGCGTCAGCATCTGAGGTCATTGGCCTCCACATATTTTTCAATGCACTGCCGGCATCCTGGCAGGGTTTTCTCGTTACACACGACACTGTCTATCACTGACATTCTTCCCGTATTCCCCTTTTCGTCCTGGTACATTAGGGGTCTTTCTAGACTATCCGTTCGGGTTTACCAGTCGCCCCGTTGCAAGCAACGGGATCGTTTAACAAGAAGGGGATGTCACCACCATGGAAGGAATTTTAGTGCAATGCCCGATCATAGCAGAAGTGCCGAAGCACTCCCCCGCTTGACCAGGTTGAGGGCAGGTTGAGATACGCTCAACCAGCGCGCAGAGTGATCCCACAACGTGGTCACACTCCACTACCAGAAGCTAGAGAAAGCACTCTCTAGCAGGCTCCGGTGAACTGCGCACACCCAGCAAATGCGCTTCCAGCAGCTGGCACCGGGGTTAATTTTATATTGCGAGTCTCCTTCCGCTCAACTCATGATCTCGGTCATTGGAGTTATTGGTTAATTGAGGAATCCTATCTCAATTGCAAGCAATTGGCTCGAAAAGTAGCTTGTGCCCGTAGTTCAGTATTTCAACTCTAACGAGCTAGGGTGGCTGATCGTATGCCTGATGGATCTATAGTCCATCTACTGATTCCTCTCCATTGCCTCAAGCACAGGGGTTTCAGTAACCCAGGTAACTTGCAGGCAACCCTATAAGGGGAAATGATCAGGATGGGTTGGGAGAGGGAATCCCCAACCTGGAGAGCCAGAGGCTGATTGCACCCCGCAGTGTGGGCGATGGCTTCGACACAAGCCTACGCCAAATGTCTATCACCGACAGTCAGCTGTAGAAATTGCCAAGGCAAGAAAATCGAAGGGCAGCAATATTGGATGCGAACTCGGGACCTCCGCCACCTAGCCCGCCGCCACTGAGTTTTTTTTTCTTTTATATAGGCTACCCCAAAGTTCGGAGCCTTCTCAGTGCACTGCCGACCTCCGGACAGTGTTCTCTCGTTACAGACAATACTGTCCATCACCGGACAGTGAGCTGTAAAAGGCTCCTAGGAAAAAAAAAAATCTAAGGACAGTATTGCTAGACTCGAACCCAGAACCTCCGCGTTGCTAATCCAGCACACTACCACTGAGCTAACCTTCCCTCCTCCACCGCGACCACAATATTATTTTTTTTATTTATTATTATTTAGTAATTTAGCAAACTGACATTGTTAAATTTTCACGATTTCTAATAATAACCTTTACAAAATTATAAACATTTATAATAATTTTATATTTATTTCCTTCCTATTAATATTTGTTTCAGATTTGTTTTAATATTATACTCTGGATTATTTTTGTTTTGTTTTTTGTTTTCTGTAAATCACCATTTACAATTTTCTGGCACTTTTATCATTTGTACGAAGATTTATTAAGAAGAAGTTTGAAAATAATCTTTTTTAACACTTTCTTTTTTATTTACAAAGTCCTGCAGCAAATTTTTTTTTTTTTTTTTTTTTTGGATAGCTTCCTCAGACAAAACAATAATAAATGCGAGAGAAAAACCAAACAATAGATTTGCTGTTGAAAATCTAGAAACCAGAGAAAAATATAGTTCAATACTATTAATAAAAATAAAAAAAATAAAAAAAAACTAAAGTCAATGGTCACTTTCTTACTTTAGTAAGAGAATGGCAATAAGAAAAAAAAAGACAAATTAAGTTATATTTGTTAAATTAAGAGGTTCCTTTCAACCCATTAGTTCTCCCGCTCGGTATGAAGTAATTAACCTAGTTTGTTATGTAACCTCTTAAAGAGTTATAGCCGATCGTACCTACTTAGAACAGTGTTGAATTATTAGTCTTCTTCTAGGTTTATTACCAGGACTGGTGGACGTAACCCAAGGGTGTTGAAAATATCAGTCATTTCTTTTACTATTTTTTTTTTGCTACCCACTCTGCTGTGTCGTTATACATAATTAACAAATGTACCCCTTCATTCTTTACTATTTTTTTACACTAATGAAGTGTAAAACAGTCCTTTCATGTTATATTCAACCATATATTTACTGTTGCTGCACTTATTTACAAAAATTTATCAAAACTTCTTTGTTTACACAAAAATTTAATAACATATAAATTAAAAAAATAAATAAATGAATGGAAAATATTATTGAGACCTTGTAATTAAGAGATTTTTTTCAGATTACAAAATAATTAAATAAGACATTTTCCATTATTCTCTTCAAGAAAATTAGAAACGTCAATCCTCATACAGTGAATAAAACAAGTTTTTTTTTTTTTTATAGAATTCATTGTACGGAAGTAAAGATATTCTAAACTAATATATAGGTATGTAGTAAATATCAGAGTTCGGTCAAAGTTAATTAATATATTTCATCAAATTGCTAGTTATTTGCTACTTTCTAGAGACAATGTTTATTGTATTGCATCTGTTGAAGCCGAACACTGTATCCAAAAAAACACCCGAAGATGGACAAAACAGATGCAGAAAAAAAAACAGCTATTCGCGCCGAATCAAACACAATGTAGATTAGTTATGAGAAAAGTGACTGGCTGAACCGAATCTTAAACACCCAAAACTGAGAAAAATACAGAATTGGGAGATTTTGAAAATAAAAATGAGCAAAGAAAGTAACATTTAATAACCTACGACTCGGACATAAATCCAAGGGGCATGGGAAAATATTCGGGGAATTAGGGAAAATCCCACAGTTTATATGGGAGCGGATCTAATGAACACGTTCTATCTGTTTGAATCAAAATTCAGAGTGAAAATTTCACATGTGGATGGTAACTACCATAATGGCCCAAACACGAGTAAAAACGAGATTGTAGTATACACAGATGGCTCTAGACCTGTGCCGGTGTCGGGGATGGCGTGGTATATTAAGGCGCGCTAACGTCGGCATCGCCATATCTCTTGGTTGCACCCCAACGGTTTTTCAGGCTGAAATCTTTGCCTTTTTAAGTTGTGCCCAATATCTTAGGAGTAAGGAGTAACGAGTAGAAGAATTGCAATCTTCCCTGACATTCAGGCAGTACCAAATATTTTAGAGGCGATCTGCATCAGATCCAAGATTGTTAAAGAATGCCCTGAACACTTACAATCTCTGACAAACCACAACGAAAAGACCAACAGATTGGCAAAGGAGGGTGCCTCAAGAACGCCCATTAGTCCGGAGCCTTTCTGCGGCATCTCGTACAGAACTGCCTGTAGAGCCATTGAAAAATGGCTAACACGGAAACATAGATTATATTGGGAAAATATTGCAGGGCTGAGGCACACTAAGATTTTCTTGGAGGGCCCCTCAAAGACTCGCACAACCTATGTCCTCGGCAGAACAAAAGTGGAGCTAAGGAGAATTACTGCCCTAGATACAGCCTTTTAAGGAAGTATCTGCATAATATGGGTCTTTCTGCGGACCCACTTTGCAGGAAA
Source organism: Triatoma infestans (assembly GCA_011037195.1). NCBI lineage: Eukaryota > Metazoa > Arthropoda > Insecta > Hemiptera > Reduviidae > Triatoma > Triatoma infestans. The sequence continues at coordinate 57,792 of JAAEAF010005089.1, read as the reverse complement.
TGTGGCCAAAAGGATGAGACATCGTTTCACCTTCTTGGAGAGTGCGTGCATTATGATCGCAGACGATTCCTGAAATTTGGCGCTCACAATTTGGAGCTGAAGGCGGGATCAGAAATTTCACTCGGGCTGATGTGAGGCGTCTTTACGGGGTGCACAGCTGAGGCATAAGTGCTGAACCTCCTTTTGGAGACCCTGAGGTTCTAGATTAGATTAAAACATTTAAGCTCATTTTAGAGAGAGAGAAGAGATGCACAGACTTTGGAAACTGCAGAAGGCGGAAAACTGCAATTGAAGATGCACGTATGAATGCTTACTTTTGTGTTTGGAAGAAGGTGGCGTTAGCGAAAAGAATGATAATGGAAGAATACAACCAAGGTACAATAGTTGTGTTGAACATGAAGCAGTAAGCAGAAACGGCGATAGCTAGTTAAGCATATTGATTTACAAGCGCGAAAATTAGAAAAAGTGTGAGCACTAGTGAGTGACATTTACAAGATGCAAAAAACGCTGAAAGACAGAAACTATGTAGACGAGAAAATGGGCTATTCATAAAAAGTAAAGAAGGGAGGGAATTTGGATGCAAAGCAGTGCTGACATAGGAAAAAACCACTCCGTTTCTTGGTGATGACCAAGTCGCAATATCCGTCCGTAAAGAACTTGTTCCGGATCTTAATTTTATTTAATTAAGGAATCTGTTTTTTTTTTTTTTTTTTTTTTTTGTGAAAGGTAAATACTGTATTTTATACACAGCTATTTGGTGAAATGTATTTGGTGTGTTGAGTTGTTGTGTGTTTTGTAGCAGTAGTTGGTGTAGAACGAGCTGTTTAGTAAAGGGGCTTGTAAGTATATATGTTTAAGAGAACGAAGTATCACAAATAAGAAAGTAGTCACCACTGCTAACAATAAATATATTCTATTAAAATAATAACTACAAGTTATATGAAAAGAAATTATTAACTTATTAATATGCACTGATGCTAAGAGAGCGATTCCTGAACTGTTCTGCTTTGGTGTCTACAACAAACTATATTGTTTGAAAGCAAAATGCAGACTGTTCGAAAGAATGCCTTCTCTTACAAAACAGTTGGCCAAGTGGCATTGTATTAATTTAATGGATTCTTGTGCCTTTGTCTCCCTAATAGCAATGACCTTAAATTATAGTACCTGACTCTAAAATACATTATTTTTGCCAAAAATTATTTCACTTAAAATATTTTTCAAAACTATTTATTTTTGCATTTCTTCTTCCACTACATTAGTGAGCCTTTGTGATATGATTAGCTGGAGTTTGCCTTGTAGGTTTGCTAAACCTAAGTGGTACCATACATTAACTACTACTGTTGACACCATGAGTGCTAATTGAATGTGGAGCTGCATGAGTTCAGATCATGTTGTTAGTTAATGGGCGTACCCCACAGAGACGCCAACATCCTTACAGGATTGTTACCTCTTACTTTAATTCATAAAGCAAAAATATGGAAACCAAAGTGGGTTTCCATAGAATATCTCACAAATGAAAATCTATCAACCCGAAGCGGAACTTTACTGAAAGTATTTTTTATTTCAGTTTTTCTTAAAAACAACTCCAATAATTTTCTTTAAACTTCCTGTGCTTCCTGCATAGATAGAAACTTATAACTTTTATTTGAAACATTTGTTTGAAAATTGATTTTAAAGTGTTATTGGGAGGTGTGTCAGTTAAGTTTAAATTTAAATTTGCATAAACGTTTTGTGTTTGACTTAGAACGTTCAACATAGGGCCACACAGGTATGCAAGTAAAATCCACAGCACCATTTTTGTGGCAAGCCCAACTATACATTTTAACGTTGGAATTTTAAAGATAAATTTCTTTAATTAAATTACATTAATTAGTGTAAGAGAAAATTCGTGTTAAGTATTTCATACCAGAATTTTTTTTGTGTATGCATGTATTTATTATAATGAATGTATTTATTTGCTTGGTTATGTCAAAATTAATGTTATTTTAGAATGAATTATAATTATTTATATATATGTATATATATATGTTGTAAGGTGCGTTGATTAATTAGTTGGGGCTTAAAAATTTAGATAATCTTTGCGCCTCCTTTGTTTCGTGCCCCTGTCATGTCTATTATTTGCCTCAAAAGCTACTGTTTTATTCAAGTTTTCATTAGGTAGATCACGTAGTCTCCCGCTACCTGTCAAACAAATCTAATCCTTTCTTTCTCACTCAGTTCCAATCTCTCTTGCTATATGTCTATTTTCCTAATTACAACAAATCCAGGGCGATTAAATTTTGGCGTCTTTCTATTTAGATAGCTGAAAATCAGATTGTCCTCTTAAAAACATTATAGACAAACAGCTTCAAGTAAGAATATGTTATCTTTTGTTCCAAATGTATTTTTATTTTTTCACTCTACTATTCTCAGGGATGGTAAAAAGGAAAACCTCAAAATATTTTCTTTGTTATCAGATTTTACAATGAAATTTTATAAAACAAATCTATTTATAATGTAATTTAAAACAAACTATATTCTACAATACAAAATTTGTATCAGATAAGTTAGAATAACTTTTTAAAAACTTAGGAAAAAACTTTTAGCTACCGACTTTTTTTTTGTTACTAAGCACTTCTCGTAAGGTAACTTTCTAAGTTAAACGTGATCTAACGCAACCGCGTTTATTTTCTTGAATTAAATTTAAAAAAAAGAAGAAAAAAAAAGAATATTAATCACTTAAAGTGCTCAATAATGAACTTGAGTTTCCTGGTTGAGATTTCGGTTTTTCTAGAAAACTACTGATGCACTCTCAACCATGAAACTCAAGTGTTTTTTTATATATTTATTTATTTATTTTATTTTTTTATTTTGTATAAAAATTTTGTTAGCCCAGCATCGTGAGAAAAAGTGGGAAACTACAGTTGGTAGCGCACCTGGGTAGCAAAGGCCGGAACTAAAGGGCGAGGAAACCGGGACGTGCTTATTACACACCCCCTCCCTCGACACAAATCGCCATCTGGTAAGCCTTGGCCCTTCACGAGCTTTTGCGCCAAGGTAAAGGCGCCACGAGCTGGTTTATTTAAGGTAAAGGTACCAGTAGTTGACACTGTAAGGGAAAAATCTGTCATGATTGCCATCCATATCTATAATTTTGGTTTTTAAACTTTGTTTTAGATATTTTTATGTTGGCCAGAAGTCTACTATTATTTTAAAAAAATCTGGTGTGAAACACTCATGCAACTATCTCTTACTCCAGTTCTCAAAATTATAATCGACAAGTTTTACAGTTTCTGACCCAACTTTAATGAAATTCGTCGAAAACTGAAAAAATTATCCAATAAAAGCGCACTTCTAGTTTACCAATTTTCTTGAAACTCCGAATTTTGGACTTGTATTTATTTCCGATTAATTTTGTTTGGATGATAGAATTGTATAATCAACTATGATAGCACTTTAGAGAAAAACATAACCCGTCTCCTCCTCCAAAAGTGCCCTTAAAAGAATTTTCCCAAAGAAATGTTTTAAATAAAAGTTGAAGATGATTGCATGTTTAGTTCATTTAAGAAGTTTCAAGAAAATCGTCGGAGACATTTTTGAGAAAATCGCGAAAAAGTGAAAAAATCATTTAGTAAAGTAGTAATGTAAACGCACTCCCGGTTACCCGAGTTTTTTGAAACTCGGAATTTCAACAACATATTCAATTCTAATTAACATTATTTAGATGATAGAATTGTTTAATAAACTGAAAAATCACTTTAGAGGTAAACCCCACCTCTCCCCCATAACTGCCCTTAAATAAATTTTCCTAGAGAAACATTTCAAATAAAAGTTGTAGCTCTTTGTATGTGTAGTTGATATACAAAGTTTGTAGAAAATCGTCGGGCTATTTTTGCGAAAAACGAGAAAACGGAAATAACTAACAAGTAAAGTGGTACTTCCGGTTGAGGAATTTTGACAGATGACCACTGTCAGATGCCATGGGGAAATACCTAAACGGAATGTCTAGTTTCAACTTTCTACGGTTTTTCGTTTTTGAGCTATGCTTTCACATACATACACACACACACACACACACACACACACACACACACACACACACCAGACCATTTGCTAAAAACCACTTTTTGGACTCAGGGGATCTCAAAACGGATATTTCCGGTGAAAACTCGATATCGAAAATTTGGCACGATTACAATACTTCCTCTTCCTAGGAGTAAGAGAAAGTAAAAAACGGTTATCTGAATAACTTTATTCAAAATTGAACTTTTTATAGAAGCTGTAAAAGATTGAGTAATTGACACTTAAAAAGTTTGGTGTTTCTATTGTTGACAGTTTAGGTTTAGTAGTTGACATACCCTTAAAATTAATAATTATCGGAAATAAATAAATTTTAAAAAATTGTTTCTAACCTCATGTATTTAAGTAATTAATTTTAATATAAAAAATTTTACAAACAATTTTAGTAGGCATAAAACATGTAATTTCCAACACTGACATAATATGCATTTTCTTATTATTTAATAAACATCGACATTTATTGGTGAACATAATTGATATCTGGGGTGATCTTTCGACCCAAAACACTAAAGGTGTTGTGAGATACGCCTCAATATCAGTTGCCCTTATGGTACAAATACAGTTTTAATTCTGTTATCAGGGCGAAGAACTATCACTGCAATATGTTCATTTTTCAGAAAAGTAACTTTCCTGCTTAGGTTGTTATATGCGGCTGTGGTGAGGTGGTGTCGCATTGAGATAAGATCCGCTAGACTGCTGCTTGAGGATATTCAACGCTTGGCTTGTCTGGCGGTGACCGGTGCGATGCGGACCACGCCTACAGCTGCAATAGAGACTTTATTGGGAATTCCACCGCTCTTTGTAGAGGTGAAAACTATGGCCTGTTATAGAATTAAACAGGCAGGTTTTTAGCAGGGTAAGCGATATGGTCATTCGACCATTCATCGCGAGATGCTTTTGAAGGTTCCTGTAAAAGGTTTTCCTTCTGATAAAATGCTGAAGACTTTTGTTTTTGAGCATTCTTACAGTGTCAGGTTACCCTCTAGGGAAGATTGGGTCCGTCTGGTCTGGAGCTGCGGTTAATTTTGAGACCGGAGATCATTTGGCAGTATCTCTTGGTGAATGGACCACAGTCTTCCAGACTGAGTTTATGCAATTCTTTGTTGTGCCTTGGTTGAGAGGGTAAGTCACACTAACTGAAATGATGTGTCTATCTGCTTGGACAGCCAAGCTGCGCTGAAGGCGTTGAGTTCATGTGTCTTCACTTCCAGGTTGGTGTTAGAATGTTCTAAAAGACTGGAAGAGCTTTCTTCTCTGAAAGATGTGCTTCGAGTCTGGGTGCCAGGTCACATGGGAATTTTTGGGAATGAGGAGGTGGATAGGTTTGCCAAAGTAGGCGCCTCTCTTCCTTTCATTGGTCGCGAGCCTGCTGTTGGCGTGTCTTCTGGCACATGTCTGTCGTGCTTCCAGACATGGACAGCTTCACAGCATTCATCCTTATGGATGAGCTCAGTTGGTTTTCGGCAGTCCAAAATGCTCATCGGGAGTCCGGACAAGGCCATTAGTGAGAAGTTGCTGTGTTTTTCACGGAGCGCTCTCAGGCATCTGGTTGGATCTCTTACTGGACATTGTGGTTTAAGGAGACATCTCTACATAATGGGGCTCATGCCGGATCCATTTTGTAGAGTCTGTGAGACAGAGGAGGAAACACCCATCCATCTTATGATTGATTGCTTGGGTTGTGAGGAAATTAGGTTCAGGACCTTTGGTCGGAATAGGATGTTTGTGGAAGAGCTTAGGCTATTTCCGCTTAAGGTTATTGTCCGATTTATTCGGACTGCGGTGAATCTTAGATGGATTAGATGCGGGTCTGGATTTTTGTTCTAGACCCGGTTTGTTGTTGTTTTTCTTGGGGTAGCTATATGGGCCCAGTGAGGCTTTGGATAGCGCATGGTTTGGTCCCTCCCGACAGACAAATAATAATAACTAATCCTACTAGTTTTTTCTTTCTTGGAAGTTTATTTTTTTGGCCTATTGCCATAATTACAAAAGCTCCTTCTGCCAATGATATTGTTGGTGAAATTGCAACGTCTTCAGGCGTTGACTGTCTCAAAGTTGTCTCCTGATGGTCATTAACTCCATGTAGTAAGCTAGTTTTAGTTGAATCACTTTCGTTCTGTCATTCCTTCGGATTGAAGAAAATCATTAACTACCTTCTCAAATGAGCTGTTTAATTCATCATCAGAATCTTGGTCATCTGAAGGTATCCATTGTTCTTCTGCTTCGGAGGAAGAACAGCTTTGTTTTTTTTTTCCTTTAGCTGTTTTTTTTTATTATTCTTTTCTTTCGTTCGACTTCTATTTTTTGCCTCTCTAGTCTTTCTTCTGTTTTCTTTTTTCTACTTTCAACAGCTTCCATTTTTTTCTTTTCTTTGTTTTCATAATATTGGACCCACTGATCAGAAACAACTGCACTTGGAATTCTTTCACTTCATCTTTTTATCTTCTCTAAAGGTTTTGGCCAAAATAATACTGTTTTAAATGGACTCGGTACGTCTGGAGGGCACACAGAAGAAGCTTCTGCACTGGTTACACATTCCTGAGCAGTGATATTAATCAGCTGATTTGAAGTTTCTATTCTGTTAATATTTAGTTCATCAAGATTAGTATTATTTTCTTCATTGTTTTGCACTAATTCATCTACGATGGAATCTCTAGTATTTCTTACACTCACACTCACCTCACCACTAAGATGTCCTTTTTCCTTACCTGCACACTTTATGGTGTCAGTCTTTATTCTCCTCCGGCCTCGAAAAGTGTTTGACCTTCAATGTTACCTTTCCCAACCGAAGGTACTTTAAATTCATTTAATTTTTCTTTTCCAATGTACTTTTCTAAGGTCGCAACAGTTATCTTCATTTCAGGTGTTTTGTTATAATTGGGCTGGATGGAATATACTTGATGCTCTTGTGGTTTACATATATTTGTAAAACCTCACTAGGGTTCCATGTTATTAATCCGGTCTTTTTTAAACCGTTTTTTATGGTCTCTGCAGAGACTTTATAATCCATCACAGATTTGAGAATTGGGTAAAAACTTATTTTTTTTTTAAACTGGATTCTCAGAGTTTTTAATTCTCCACTCATGTACAGCATGTACGCCAATGCTCCTTAAGTGCTTTAAAGACAGCAACTCCAAGGGCTGGATCAAGTGAACTGCGTTGGGGTAAAGTGCAATTAAGATGATTCCATTATCCCTACAAAAAAAATTGACTTGTGTGTAGGGTAAGTTGTGATGTATGACCATCGACGAAAAGATTGACAGGAAGAATAATCTTATTGCCAATGATCCAAGGGTAAAATACATTTGTTAGGCATTCACAAAACAGAGCCCCTGTCATCCAGCCTGTGTTCGACTTTCCAACTCCCCATCCTGATGGCAGGAAAATCTGCAGGAATCCTCTCGTATTTAAAAACTACTAACGGAGGTGCTGGTTGGCCGCTAGCGTTAGCGGTTATTATTATTATTCCCAAAAGGGGAGGGAAGTAAACCCTACGCTATCCAAAGCCCCCTCGGGCCCATATAGCTGCCCCTAAAGAATACCTACCACTGGGACTAGAATGAAAATCCAGGCCCAGGTTTTAACCATCTAAGTTTCACAACAGACCGAACAAATCGGACCAAAACCTTAAAAGGACACAGCTTAAGATCCTCTACCGACATCCTATTCCGGCCGAAGGTCCTAAACCTAATCTCCTCACAACCCAAACAATTCGTCATCAAATGCATGGGTGTTTCCTCCTCAGTTTCACAAACTCTACAAAAAGGGTCAGGCACAAGTCCCATTATATAGAGATGTCTCCTTAAACCACAATGCCCAGTGAGGAATCCAACCAGATACCTGAGGGAGGTCCGTGAAAGACATCGGACCCCACTACTCAAAGCTCCGTCCGGGCCCCCAATGAGCATTTTAGACTGCCGACAACCCACTGCACTCATCCATAAGGATGAGTGCTGTGAGGTCATCCACGTCTGAAAGCCCGACAAACATGTGTCAGAAGACACACCAACAGCAGGCTCTGGACCAATGAAAGGGAGAGAGGCACCTAATTTGGCAAACCTATCCACCTCCTCATTCCCAAAAATTCCCATATGACCTGGAACCCAGACCAGAAGCACATCCTTTAATGAAGAAAGATCTTCCAGTCTTCTAGAACATTCCAACACCAATCTGGAAGTGAAGACACATGAATTAAGCGCCTTCAACGCAGCCTGGCTATCCGAGCAGATACAAACACCTTTTAAATTAGTGTTACGCACCCTCTCATCCAAAATACAGCAAAGAATTGCATAAACCTCAGCCTGGAAAACGGTGGCCCACTCACCAAGAGGCGCTACCAAATGATCTCCCGTCTCAAAATAGACGGCAGCCCCAGACCTACCATCCATCCTGGAACCGTCCGTGTAGCATCGGAGATAATTCTCAGGAATCACACCAGACGGACCCAGGGTTAACCAATCTTCCCTAGAAGGCAACCTAACCCTGTAGGAATGACCAAAGACAAAAGTCTTCAAATTCCTATCAGAAGGGAAACCTGTAATGGGAATCCTTAAAAGCATCTCACGATAAATGGTAGAATGACCATATCGCTTACCCTGCCAAAAACCTGCCTGTTTAATTCTATAACAGGCTTTCATTGCCTGGTTTTTCACCTCCACAAAAAGAGGTGGAATCCCTAACAAAGTCTCCATAGATGCGGTCGGTGTCGTCCGAAACGCTCCAGTCACCGCCAGACAAGCCAAGCGTTGGACTTCTTCCAACAGCTGCCTAGCAGATCGTGTTTCAATGCGACGCCACCACACCAAAGCCGCATATACCAATCTAGGTTTAATGACCATACAATAAATCCAGAACATCATCTTGGGAGTGATTCCCCAGTTCTTACCTACAACTCTTCGACATTGCCAAAAGGAGATTATCGCCTTTTGATGTTGTGTCTTAACATGTTCCGACCAGTTCAATTTACTGTCGAGAACTACTCCAAGGAACTTCACTGATTTGCTAACCTGTATGGAAGTACCTAACAACCTAGGAGGTGTAAAACCTACTATCTTCCTTCTATGAGTAAATAGAATTGCCTGGGTCTTAATAGGATTAATAGAAAGACCCTTATCCTGTGTCCAACAATACACCATGTTAAGGGCGCTTTGCATTAGGTCCGAAATAGTGGACAAACAGCGCCCTAACAATAAAATAACACCATCATCGGCATATGCTTGCACATAAAATCCCGATGAATTCATCCTAACCAAAAGGTCATCCATGACGACGCACCACAACTTAGGTGAGAGACAACCCCCTTGAGGGCAACCTCTCCCCACTTGTACTATCATGGTGCGCCCGCCAAGGGAAACCTGTATAACCCTACTCCTAAGATAGACACCTATCCAATTGATTAAGACGGGATGTATACCTTTTCGTACCAAGGCATCTTCGAGAGCATCAAACGATACTCTGTCAAATGCCCCCTCAACATCAAAGAAACACCCTAGGGCATATTCTTTTATTTCCAAAGCAGATTCTATCCTTCCGACGAGACAATGTAATGCAGTCTCTGTCGACTTACCCACAATATAAGCATGTTGGTTAGGATGGAGTGGATGATCCCTTAATGGGCCATCAGTAATATACCTATCCACCAACCTTTCCAAAGTTTTCAAGAGGAAAGACATAAGACTAATGGGTCTAAATGCCTTGGGGTCGGAGTAGTCATTTCTTCCCGGCTTGGGAATAAAGACTACCCTTACTTCTCTCCATAATGTTGGTACATAACCAAACATCAAACATCCTTTAAACAATCTTAACAATACCTTCGTCAGCACGTCCCCACCCTTTTGCAACAGACAAGGATAAATCCCGTCCGGTCCAGGTGACTTGAAAGGTGAGAAACTTTGTACTGCCCAACTAACTCTATCATGTGTGACAACCTCATCTAAGGTGGATACATCTTCAAGGTCCCATCTCCTACCACCCACCAAAGACGAAGCAGCATTTAAACCAATATTATCCGGGAAGTGAGTATCAAGCAAAAGCTGCAGTGTCTCCCCTTCCCCCCCTGTAAAGGAACCATCAGGGTATCGTAGGGTACCTAACTGACTGTCCCTATCCTTACTAAGAATCCGTACCAATCTAGATGATTCCTGGAACGAATTTATATCCTCACAAAAGGATCTCCAGGAATTCCTCTTGGCTCTCCTCAGAGCATATTTATATGCTCTTTTAATACTGTTATAACTATCCCATGATTCCGAAGAATCAGCAAGGACAGCCTTCCTGTATGAGCCCCTTACCTGTCTCCTTAGTTTTTCCAACGAAGAAGACCACCAGGGATTCTTACTATCCTTAACCACCTTGGGAGGACAAGACTCCTCGAATGAGGATCTAATGTGTTCATGAAGAATACCAGCCTCCCTTTCCAATTCCTCTATGCCATCAGGGGCTTCTGATTGGATAGTCAGTTTATCTTCAATAATTCTAGAATATAAACCCCAATCCGCCCTCCTGGGATTCCTATAACTAGCCAGGGTAATTGGATCAATCCCCAGACTAAACCTAATCATCCTGTGATCGGAGATGGAAGCCTCAGGACTCACCCTCCAATCCTTAATCAGACCACTAAAATTCCTAGAAGCAAGGGAAATATCAATAACCTGTCTTCTAATCCTAGTAACAAAAGTGGGTTCAGTACCCCTATTCAGGACCTCTAATCGCGTGCCCACCAGGAAATCCATGAGAGCGCGACCCCTACCATTGGTGTCGCTGCTGCCCCAGACAACATGATGTGCATTCGCGTCACATCCTATTATAATAGGTATGTCATTGGTCTCCGAATACCGAACCAAACCCATGAACTCCTGAGGAGGAGGAGAGGGGCCATCATAGGGGAAGTAAGCCGAAGCCACAACTACGTCGCGACGACGCCCACCAACCCCCAGTCCAACCCTCACCGCCACCAAGTCCCGAGAGCAGAACTGTCGAAGCAGGACAGCGTCGACACTCCGACTGGCAAGAATACATGCCCTAGGAATGCCCCCGCCATCCGCCACGAACAGTCTGCCATCAACCACACTCAATCCTCGAACCAAACCTTTAAAGGCATAAGGTTCTTGTATTAGAATAAAATATGTATGCAACTTAGCAATACAACGGCATAAGTTAGCCGTTGCATCTTTGCTATGCTGCAAGTTAACCTGAACCATTTCTACCCTGTCAATCATAGTAATAAGTCAACTAATGTAAGAAATGGAACTTCTGACAAACTTGATAGCAGGCAGGAACAAAAATAAATGAATAATAATAAAATAAATAAATAAACAAATAATAATAAAATAAATAAATTTAAATAAATAAATAGACAAATAGATAAATATAAATAAATAAATAAACAAACAAATAAATATAAAGAAAAAAATAAAAATACCTGCCTTACATATCTTTCCTTTTTCCTATGACCACGTTTCAGAAATCGCCGCAGGAGGACAAGTCCTCCGCGGCTCCTCCTGACACGTTCTCCTCCAGAGCAAGCCTTCCCTGCCTCTGGATATTTTTCCAGATTCCCACCCATTAGTGCATCCAGGCCCTGGTCACCCGACTCTGGATGTACAGAGGAATTACCCCCACCACCGGTGGCCCCCTCCTCTAAGGGGCCCCCGGCTGACGAATTTAAAATTAAAAACATATAATAAATAAAATTAAAAATTCATCTCCAGAGCTCTCCACCCTCCACGGAGCCTCACAATTTGGGACGCTTTGAAGAAGCGCCAGAGCTACCCTAGAGATATAGCGCCCAGGGATTGTGAGCCATGGCCCACAATACCCGGGAGCTCACCCATGCGTTCTTTACGCTAGCCGATTGACCAGAGCTGGGTTAGGCTCTGGCCGCCTGTTTAGTGGAGTCAGGAACCAAAGTGGTGTGTTGGACTGCAAGGCACGCCGAGGAAACTTGCCTCCAGCGAGAACCTGCATCCTCAACCACCAGGACTTCCCTCCCCCACGACACAGGTATCCACACACGGCAAACATGTGGGTGGCACCAGCACGTGCCACTGGCGTGTAAGACTGTAACTATGTAAGTGTATAATGTTAAGGCGTTTAGGTGTAAGTGATGCAATATGAATTCCCACGGAGGCTCCGCAGCAAAAGAATTCGCTGCAAGAGATTCAGGCCGCACATAAATTATGGCGACCCAAACAGAGGGCAGAAAAATCTCCACCAACTCACACTCCTAATGGGAAAACCACTGCACTTGTTAGTCTGTAATTGTAGCTGAGGTACGTGGGAGTGCTAGGTTCCCAAATAGCCCGAAGGCTACCCTCTGCGTTCACCCCCAACTTAGCCACCCACGCTTCCACAAAGTGGAGCGCAGATGTTTCCGGAGCCAGCGACGAGGACGCGTTGGATGGGCTAGAATGAGGTTCCGCGACGGAATAACCGTCTCGAGAAACATAGGGAAGTTTCACCCTATGTGAGTACGAATACTCCCTCAAACCTTTGGCTCTAGCGTTAGCGGTTACTAAAACCGTCAGACATTCCTTCTCATCCGAATTGACTATTTGATAAACCGTTTTTTCACCTTTTTTTTGAGATAAAACTGTTTTTGCTTCAGGGGTAAGAAAAAAAGCGTTTTCGTCAGAGTTATAAACTCGGGAAGATTCATATAGTATATTTTCAAAATTATTTTCTTTTAAAAAGTTGAAAACTTCAACTTTCCACCCCCTGTACATTTTCGAATGATACAGATCCTCTATTAATTGTGAGATTCTGTGATAACATTGCAGATATTGTGGGGCTTCTGTTAGAAAACTTCTCATTCAAGAACGACCTGGCCGTCTATTTACAAATGGATTTGGCCGATTGATTTTTTTTTTAATTATTTCCTGCACACTATTAAGAACCAAATTTCTAGTGATTAGGAATCCGGCTTTAGCAGATGTTGCTATCCATTTCACTAATAACTCCTCTTCCTCCTTTGATAAGCAAGACTTAGGCCCCCATTCTTCGCTCTATAGGAATCTCTCCCTTCACTTTGTAAAGTAACGTGACCCTAGGAATGCCATGCTTCTTGGCAGCTGTTGCCACCGGTAATCCTACTGCCACATCATGAATGGCATCAAGCATTTGCTTTTCAGAGTAAGACAGCATCTTTCCTTTCACTGGTGGCATGATAAATATCATGGAAACAAAAAAATCATTAAAGACAAAATACAAAAAAGTTTGTATCAGTATTTGACAGAGCTGGTATCAGTGGTTGACACCCCTTGTTCTATGATGATATTTCGATATTTTTGAGAACTATTTGCTTCTTCAAGCACGGTGAGCAAAGAAAGAAAAGAATTGCATGTAGCATATGATGCACAAATAATTGACACCCTGTCAACTACTTCAACATGGTCGAAAATATTGTATGAACAGTTGACACGAGGAACAAACATTTTGATTTGTTGAAATAACGAGACTAAAAGGATAGCATAGCATCTACGAGTCGCATATTATGTGAAACATATACCAGTTAATGAATTAAATGACTTAATCTCAAGTAATAGTTTAATGAAATGAGCTCACCTTCTTATTAAAGTGCACTAGAAAATGACACAAAACACCAATATGGTGGTTGCAGCGAGCGAACCTTTCCAGTCACTAAAAAAGTATTCTATGGTTTTAAAATTAGAATAGCATTTTCTTTAAATGAAGATGGCGTCAATATGCCGCCAAAATTTAAATTCAAAATTATGAACCCAAGCCTTATTTTCACATATTTATTCTGGAGTGTCAACTATTGATTCAGTGTCAACTACTAGTGCCTTTACCTTGCCTCTACTAATGCTTCGTGTAATGCGGGGGCTGGTGTTTTCTGTCATACATTTCAGCTTTCCGTACCCGTTGGCAGGCTGGCCTCCAATTTTGATGGGGAGGTGACTGCGATTAAGCTTGCTCTCGAGACAGTTGCCAAGGAACCCTGGATTAAGATTGTTTTGTTTGTTGACTCCCAGGGAGCAACTCTAACCATCGCTAACACTGGCATCAGTGGCGATGATAATGTGAAATGCTGCAAGGACCTAGCCGAGAGTCTCATCCGACAGGGAAGAGATTAAGTGTTGCAGTGGATCCCGAGCCACTGCGATATACCTGGTAATGAGTCGGCAGATACACTAGCCAAAGCTAGCAGCAATATGCAGCAGTCTAATAAAAAGATTTCACTGCAAACCGCAAAAAAGGCTGGCCACAGAGTCCTTCCGGGTGATGCTGGATGAATACATGCGGCGATACTCACAGGGCAAGCGATGGACTCCATTGTGCGACCCCTAAACTCGACTGCCTAGTGAGTTGCCTAGGCAGTGCGGTAGCATGCTTCAGATTGGCTATTGGACATGGCTACTTGAATAAACACTTACATAGAATTGGTGTGGTTGATTCGCCCATTTGCTCATTGTGCCGGATGGCAGAAATGGCTGCGGACCACTTACTTACATGTGCGGCGTTGCAGGACATGAGAAGTGGCCTGCAAGAATCGTCTCTGAAGAACCAAGCCACACAGTACTGAACTGCGAGGAGTCGAAAGGCCGAGAAGGCCAACGACGAGGTCGTTGGATAGAAAAAGTAGCGCCTTTACCTTATATAAATTGCCAAAAATTCTATATGTCCGTTTGTATGTCGCTCTAAATGGCAATTTGTTTTTAAAAGTTTTATATCCATCTCAATTCAATGGTTGGTGTAGACATTTTTTTGGGAAAAATTACATCTAGACATAAAGATGCCTTAATAAAAAGGAATAGAAGCAAAACACTTAGCTGTTTAGGCAGAAATCGCGTCAGTGGTTCGTTATAAACCGAGGTTTTGCCCATATTGCAATGAGCTTTGATTAATCAAAGTTTCCCATGACATTCAAGGTGACCGTATCTTGAAGAAGCCATTGCAATATTAGCTAAACGTCGTTTCTAACGAACCACTAACTCGGTCTCAACCCGAAAACTTATTTGTATGAGAATGGCCGTAGAAGCCCAAAAGATCATATAAGAACTAGAAGGTTTCCCCCCCCCCAACGTAGTAATCCTACACTGTGGCTTCCTTTAAGATTGCACGTATTTGTAGAGCTTAAACAAACACAATTTTAAAACCTTTTATTTCTTGTGATACATTTGGAGTGAATTAATTTTATTTAATATTATAATCAGAATTAAATTAACCAATTTATAATATAGAATATATCGTTATCATTATTTACGAAACTATCAAAATATCAAAATTGATATCTTATTAACAAATTTTACAAAACTGAATCAGTGATATTTCGTACATACTATGAATTAAATTATATACCACCAGATATCAAGAAAGATATGAGGAAGGTAATTAATATACTAATTACTATAGATTTAAATCCAAAATTGATTTTGCGCACTATCATCGCTTTTAATTAAATTTTAATGACTCGGGTTTTTTTAACAATTTCCATTATGAAAATTCTTCATCACTTGTCCATTTCAAAACAAAAATGGTGTGTATTAAACAAAATTAATTTTTAATGGAGCTAAAATGATTTTATTTTGTTTTTAAATAAGTTTGCAGGGAAGGGAATAGCTTAGTGGTTAGCGTACTGGACTCCTACGCGGAGGATCCGGGTTCGAGTCTAGCAGTGCTACCCCTGGATTTTTTTCTTCCTAGGAGCCTCTACAGCTCACTGTAACGAGAGAACACTGTCCGGAGGGCGGCAGGGCACTGAGAAGGCTCCGGGCGCCAAGAACCATAGATGTTGACGCGCCTTAAATTAAAAAAAAAATAGGTTTGCATAAACATTTATGTACTATTTACAATTGTCTTTGCGATAGGTGTTTAGTATTTTGATTAAGTTGTAAATTGTTGTAGAGAAAGAGGAGCATACATTAAATATATAATGTTGTAAAATCGATCACTATGTTGTGACAGAACCTCAACACCCATTTTACATCAATTACAGCGGTCGTAACGAATATCAAAACAATAAATACCTATACCTCTAATTATAATATATATTTAAAATAAATAAAACAATCTTATACAAAAATAAGGCAGTCAGATGTCATTGCAACCCTGCTGGCCAATTAGTTATGTAATACAAAAATAAATTGTTATAATTACGTGATATAATTAGTTATGAGGTGAATTTATATGAGGAAAAACAGAAGGTTATATAACCTTTAAAAACGTAAAAATAAAGAAGAATATTCACTTCCCTTAAAAGTGGGGTTATATAAGTTAGAAAAAAGTTAGCAGCTGACTGGGTGAAAAATGAAATCAAGTAACTGTAGGATTCCTTCGATCCATTTCTAATCCCTTATCGTTCTTCACATTTTTCCTCTCACTTTGGTGAGAAAGAAAGTAGAGAAGGGAGACAAAAAAAGTACAGTCGAACTTTTAAAATCTTAGGAAATCATTGAAAGAAAATTACCACAAGATAATCGCTTAGTATAAATTCTTCTTTTCTTTTTCTATTTTCGATTATCGAATAAAGAACTTCAAAAAAAAAAAAAATCTGGTGTGAAACACTCATACAACTTTCTCTTCTAGTAATAAAAATAATATTTTATTTACATATATATAAAGTATATCATACAAAAAAATTGCTTTAGTCCACCTGCCTATAAACACTAGACTATGTACAAGATACTCCAAAATAAAATACAAAACAAAAGAGTTAAATTAAGGAAAGAAACTAATAAGAAAACTCAACATGAAATTGAACTCAGAACAAAATATACTTTAATCTTTTGTGCTTGTATAGAAGGACTCCGAACAAGGACTTCTGAGAAACACGATAGAGATTAGGGGGATTCCTGCTAAATCTGATGAAGTGCCTGCTACTGTTGTGATGAGCGTTTGTGCTGGCCTGGGTCTAAAGATTCTCGCCGACGACTTGGACCACGCCATTAGACTCAAGCCTAGGCAAGATGAAACTCCAGGTCCACTCATCGCCCGGTTTATCCGGCAGTCCGTAGCAGAGGAGGTGATCCGCCTTAGGAAGGTGAAGAGGGACTTCTCCACTCGTCATCTGGGCTGGGCGGACAGTGACTCCAGGATCTACGTGGCTGAAGCCATGTGCCCAACCAACAAACATCTCTACTGGCTGGCACGTCAGAAGAAAGTAGCCAATAAACTCAAGTACCTATGGTTCAGTGGCGGCCGGGTCAAGTGCCGTAAGGAGGATGGTCATCCGGCTGTTATTATTGACAGTCCGGATGACCTCGACTTGTTTCTCTGACGTACTCCTACTGGTCTCCACCCCTGTTTCTCCTCTCGAGTCTTCTATTTTTATGTATTTTTAAAGCTTCATTTTTACTTATTTTCAAAGTTTAATTTTTATTTATTTCTAAAGTTTCATTTTCGTTTATTTTCAAAGTTTCATTTTTATTTATTTTTAAAGTTTAATTTTTACTTAATTTTAAAGTTTCTATTGTTTATTAATAATTTTACCTCGTCTTTCGGGGAAAATATTTCTTTATTTTTTTTATTATTCATAATTTATATTAATTTTCATTCAGTTTCCACATATCATTTTTATTTATCATCCAGGAACTGTCTTAACTTATTCAACCGAGTCTATTGTCGTTATTTTTGTGAATACTGTTATTTTTGTAAGCATTGTCATTTTTGTAAGTACTGCTATATTTGTAAAGACTTATATGTAATTGTAAAGATTATACTTAGAATGTACATTCCTTCCACTCCCTCGTCCCCTTTCCTTACTTCTATTCTTTTCTCCTTCTTCATGAGTCCAGTTTTCCTTACTTTCCCTCATGAGTAATGTCCTGACATCCTGTCACGTTAATGCCCAAACCCTTCTTGCCCACTATGACGAATTCCTCCTTTATTTCCTCGATAATTTTTATCATGTCATAGCAGTTTCTGAATCCTGGCTCAAACCCTTTATCCCTTCCTCTCGTGTCTCCCTTCCGAACTATACCCTCTGGCGACATGACAGAGAAGACAGAACCGGAGGAGGTGTCTGTCTCTTTGTTCATGATAGCTTGAAGTCCAAACTCCTCTTCTATTCTCCATCTTCCGATCTTCCTCACCTTGAATATATTTTTATAGAGATATCTACCCCCTCATCACCACTCCTTTTCTCTGTCGTATATCGTCCACCCCGTGTGCCCTTTGACCAGTCCTTTGAATCCTTCCTTTACCAGTTAGTCCCCCGTTATTCCCACATAATCCTTACTGGTGACTTCAATACCAATCTCCTTGCCGAGTCTTCAGATGTGTCCTACCTCACAGACCTCGTCTATTGCCTCAATCTTTTTGTAGTACCCTACTCTCCTACCCATCATACCCATTCTTCCGACACCTGGCTTGATCTTTTCATTTTGGATTCCCAAGAAAAACTCCTAGCCTCCTCTCAGCATCCAGTTCCCTTCCTATCATCTCATGATCTTATCCACATCACCTTCGACCTACCTATCCCTATTATCACACCCAAAATCTGTACTTTTCGCAATCTCGATTCCCTTTCCTTTGAAAAATTAAAACCTGACCTAGAAAACTTCCCTTACGACACAATTTTTTCTTCTAATTCCATAGACCCTATGGTACACCTCCTTACAAATTACCTTCACTTCCTTCTCGAGTCCCATGCTCCACTTCATACCCGTCGTTTCCGCCGCCCTCCTGCTCCCTGGCTCACACCTGACCTTAAATCCCTGATAAAAAGACGAGAAGCAGCCAGACGGAAATACAGACAGACCCGCCTTACCTGCGATTACAGCTCCTACAAACACTTACGCAATCTTACTCAGTCCTCCATTCGTCGAGCTAAGTCTCTCTTCATCCACCAATCCGTTTGCAATGCTCCCGATTCTAAAGCTAAATGGTCCATCCTTCGTAAACTTTCTCTTTGTAAATCAAACCGTTTGTGTTCCATTTCCCTGTCTGCTGATGTTCTAAATACTCACTTTGTATCCTCTTCTTCCCTAGTTACACCCAACCCCCTCCCACTTCCCATGCGTCCTTTTAATTCCAACAATTTGTTTTTCTCCTACATAACTCCGGAAGATCTCCTACCTGCAGTACTTAAATCCCGAACAAATGACCATGGACCTGACAACGTTCCTGTTAAACTAATTAAATCCTGTCTCTCTGCAATCCTGCCCGTCCTTCTTCACATTTACAATTTCTCCCTCCAAAATTCTGTCTTTCCCTCTCAATGGAAAACTGCCTTAGTCCGCCCACTCAGTAAAACCACAAACCCATGCTCTCCCAACGATTTTCGTCCCATTTCCCTTCTATCCAATCTTTCCAAACCTTTAGAACGTTTAGTACAGTCCCAATTATCCAACTACCTTGAACAGAATCACCTGCTTAACCCACTTCAATCTGGCTTCCGCCCCGGGTACTCGACTCAATCAGCTCTCCTAAAAATCACCCATGACTTACAAATCGCCATAGACAACCAACAACTCACTATTCTAGTTCTCTTAGACTTCTCAAAAGCATTTGATACTGTTGACCACCAAATTCTTCTCACTAAACTCCAGTCCCTCTCTCTGTCCAATAGCGCCATCCGTTGGTTCCAATCCTTTCTATCCAACCGATCCCAGTATGTAGTTATCCCAGGTAGCGAACCTTCTAATCCCCTTCCTCTTTCCCGTGGCGTGCCCCAGGGCTCCTCTTTATCCCCAACCCTCTTTTCTGTATATATTAATGATCTGCCTTTATCCATTGTCCATTCCAGCTACCACCTTTATGCCGATGACTCCCAGATTTACCTGTCCTTTAAGCCTTCTGATCTTCAAGATGCAATAAACAAGCTGCAGGATGATCTTAACAACATTAATTCGTGGGCAGTAGCTAACATGCTTTCCCTTAACCCAGACAAATCCAAAGCCATTGTCATTGGTTCCCAATTCCTCATAAACTCCACTGCTCCCTTCCCCACCCTTTTCCTCAACAACATCCCGATAAAATATTGTTCTTCTGTTAAAAACCTCGGAATCATCTTCGACCAAAACCTCTCCTGGAAAAATCACATCTCCCACATTAACCGCCAATCCATATTTATCCTCAGACAGTTCAACATCTCCCGCCATCTCCTCCCAGCGAAGACCCGTCAACTCCTTGTGACCTCCCTTATATTCCCCCATTTCGACTATGGTTGCTTAGTGTACGGGGGACTCTCTGGAGATCTCGAGGCCAAACTTAAACGTCTTATGAACTGTTTTATTCGTTTTATCCTCGGAATCCCCAGAGACTCCCGCATATCGCACTTTATCACGAGTTGAACTGGCTCTTCCCTATCTATCGTCGCCAGTACTTCTTAGGCTCTTTACTCTTTCAAGTCATCCAATTTCAAAGACCCTCGTATATCTTTAAACTTCTGAAATTTAAATCGTCTGTCCACACCCGTAACACACGCTCCCGTCCTTCCAATCTTTATACTCCCTCCCACCATACATCCGCTTTTCAAAAATCCTTTGTAATCCGTGCCACCTATTTATGGAACTCCTTACCTTTGTCTATCCGTCGTGCCACCACTATTGATACCTTCAAGTCCCGTCTTTTTCACCACCTCTTATCCTCACAAGTCTCTCCGAACCCTTAGAAGATTCCTCTCTTTCCTCCTTATCATTTATGGCTTAATCATTTTCAATAATTATTATTATCAATTATTACTAATGATATATACATAATTGTCAAGGCCAGACATACTAGGCCACTTGTATTTTGTATTATTGTTCCTAAGGGACTTATGTCCCGGGACAAGAATAAAATTTTTCATTTCATTTCATTTGTATCTTGTATAATTCATTGGCTTAATATTGGTCAATGTAGAGGTTTTAGTAAACCAGTGAACCCCCACCACTCATCCACTCTAGCGGAGAGAAACAGCCCCTCTCGCACAGAGAGGAGAGGCTCGGCCAATGTATATATATATATGAGAGAGAGCAAGTCAAAGAGGATTCTGTTCAATTCAGTCTTACACATCAGACATCATTCTGTTGATTCACACTCCGTACACATCATTTTAGCCACGTCAGTCTGTCAGTTCAGTTCAGTTCTAAATTCTAAAGTGTAAAGTCCCTGGCAGTCAGTTATATATATACACATATCAATTATATATCTTAAACCAATCTTAAGGTGTTTATCTATCATCATCAACAACCAACATCTCCTTACAACACCCTTACAGTCAACATTATTGTTAATATACTTATCTGGACTGAGTATACAAAATTTTTTTAAATTTTATTGTTAAATTGTAAACAGTAGTAGAAATACTGGCTACGTCCAGGACTGGGTTAAATTGAGGCATATAATCGGTTGGGGTCCACTTAGAAAATGAACCAATTAATCTTAGTCACTTATTTTGTACTGTTTGCAACTTTTTATAGTTGGTTTGCACAAGTGTTGGACCAAACCGAAGCTGCATATAGCAGCACAGGGTGAAAGATTATTTTTTTGTTAACAGACATTCAGCTGCGAGCTCCTCTTTTAAGAATGGTAAACAAATTACAGATAAGAGTCAAGGCTCTATCGCAGACTGTATTTATATGCCTCGTAAACGGTAGCCTAGAGTCTAATATTAGCCCGAGATACTTCCACTTCCATTTTCCAAGGAATTAAGTTACCATTAATTTTAACATGTTTATTGACAACAGGCCTTCTGCGGGTGAACAGAATAATTTCAGTTTTAGTTTTGTTGGGTCTGATCCTACATTTTTTTTTAAATATTTGAACGTTTTTTCGAGAGCTACTGTGAGATGCTTAGTAATAGTATCAATTCTGAATGAGAGATAAAGAAAGCAGTGTCATCAGCATAGAGGGCACAATAGCTTTGACCTTTAATTTGGTGAGGTGTTTCTCTTTTATTCCTTTAATAAAATTACATAGGAAATGACAATTTATTTATTTATTTTTTAAACTTCAAATTTCATCCAACTCCAACTCATTCATCACTCAAATAGAGTAGTGGTGGGGGACAAGTTCCAACCTGCTCGACCCTGACAGAGAAGAGAAGTGGATTATATTGTAGACCAGAAGAGAGCTCTAATAAAATTGAACCAATCCAAAACAAAAATTGAAAAATTTAACGTCACAAATTTGGGGGCTCTGTGGGGGCTCTGTGGGATAGCATAGAGCTTGGCCCCTCCTCACAGACAAATATTAATAATAACAATAAACGTCACAAATTCCGCACAACTATCTTAAATAAGTGTATTTAGAAAAATTGTTTCAAGTAAAAGTGAAAGTTTCAGATCTGCGCAATTAGCATTTCATGTTTAAATGTTTAAAGGAAACTCGTTATAGTGATTTACAGGAAAATTCCAAAAAAAAAACTCATTCTCTAAAATCGCCACTCACTATTAACCGAGTTTCTTCAAATATGGAATTTAAGCAGAGCTTCTAATGTATCACGGAAGATATCTCTGATGCTTTCTAGCTCTGCGGAACCAACCACAACAATTTCTAATGTATATATAATGGATGTGTTAGATGGAGAGAATTTGTCTGGTTGATGAAATGAGATTGATTTTGTTCACACTGGTTAACTAATATATTAATAAAAAGACATAGACTGCCTCGACTTTACAATAGACACATGTTTAAGGTAGAGTGATAAATGGGTAATGACATATAGTGACTGGATATATTGAACTGTCCTCAACTGTATGGAACTGTGTTTTTTATGGACTGTCCGTCGTTATATTTATACAGTTTTACCCATTCCAGTCCGAGAGTGTGGTTTGAGTTTGTTTCTTTTGTCTTTATTTTCTTTCGTTTGTAGTGGAATCAATTGTCATGATTCCTGAGGTATGAAGTTAGAGGCCATTGAAGAGGGATTTATTAGGCGGAAGTTAGTTTAGAGAATTACTAACACTGAATTTATAAAAATAGAATATATTTTAACAATACTTTGAATGAGCCTAATGGTAACTACAATTAATATGATTTGATAAAGTAATTAAATAATTTTAAGAGTTAAATAACAAATAATTTAAAATGATAAAAATAAATACTAATATGCACAACTATGAAAATAATTATAAGTAAAACCTTTATAGGGACGCGCTCGGAATTCAAGTATAATGGCTGCTGTAAAATGATACTGATATAATGATGTGGCTACTCGTATAAAGATGAATGATATAATGATCCCCTCTTCCAGTGGAACGAAGTTTATATTAGTCTTACTCACACACTATCAAGTGTGAAAGTAAGTTCTCACACTAAGACATCTCTAGTAGCGTGCGACCTTGGTTAGGACGGCGACCAGTGATTCAGGTCAGTGGCCAGATTTGGTCGCCCATCGGCGACTTTCAAAGACCAGGTGGCTTCTGTTCAATAGACAGGGCTTTATCGGTGCTTGTCTTTGATACCTTTGTATTGAAAAGGCAGCGGCCGGCTGTGGGGCCACTAGTTATAAATTATTCTTTCCTTTTGTTATATTTTGTGAAGGCATTGACATTGCTATGTCATTACACGTTGCTGATCTCTCTTTGGTTGCTGTTACATATATTAATATGATAGAGATGTTAGAACCAATTCAAATTGTATTGAAGCATTACTTTAGTGAAAAGCTTAACGTTATTGTTTTCTCCCAGATCCTCCAAAAAAAAAAATCATTTTTTTTTCCGCCAATATATTTTTAAAAAAAGTTACAGCTATTTGTGTAGATAGTTAATGGATTTTGTTCGAAATCTTTTTATCTGATGTGGTGGTAGTATCTGTTTGGAATATCTAGTTTGAAGCTCCTGCAATTTTTTTGTTTTTGTTTTTGAGATATTGTATTTTTACAAACGCACGTTATGCTAAAAATATTTTTCTCTTACTCTGGGGGACTTCAAAATATATATTCCTGCAGAAGACTCAATTTCAAAAGTTTAATACGATCGCAATACTAGGAGGAAGAAAAAGTAACAAAATAAAAAAAAAATCTGATGTGAAACACTCACACAACTTTCTTTTACTGCAGTTTACAAAATTGTAGCTGACAAATTTTATAGTTAATATAAAAAATTTAATGAAATTCGTCGGTGATTTTATGGAGAAAAATCGCAAAAACCGAAGAAAAACTGTTCAGTAAAAAACACACTTTCGATTTACTATATATTATATTTAAATTTTCTTGAAATTTGGAATTTTAGCAACCAATTTATTTCTAATTAATTTTGTTTAGATGGTAGTATTATATAATCAACTATGGTAGCACTTTATAGGAATACCTCCACCCTCAAACCTCCCACCCCCCCCAAAAGCCCCCTTAAATGACTTTACCAGGGAAAATGTGTAAAACAAAGTTGTAGCTCTTTATATTTGTAGTTCACATTTTCTTAGTTTAAAGAAAATTGTTAAAAGATAAAAATAGCAAAAAACTGAAAACTATTTTTCAATAAAAACGCACTCCCGGTCGCCCGATTTTTTTTTTCCAAGTCGGAATTTCAACAGCATATTTCATTATAATTAATATTATTTAGTTAATAAAAATGTGTAATAAACTGAAATTAGCACTTTAGAGGTTAACTTAACCCTCATCTCTCCCCCAAAAGTACTTTTAAATGAATTTTCCTGGAGAAATGTTTCAAATAAAAGTTGTAGCTCTTTGTATTTGTAATTAATATACGAGTATATGAAGTTTTAAGAAAATCGTTGGAGCTGTTTTTTAAGAAAATTATAAAAAACTAAAAAGCCATTTAAAAAATCGGCAGTATCCGGTTGAACGTTGTTTGTTTTTTTTTTTTTTTATGAAAAGCTTATTCTCCGGTCTTCTGCTAGCACTTTAACGAAATATTAAATTTGAACATTTTGTGATATTTTTTGGTTTTGAGATATGCTGTCCCACATATACCCACACACACACACACAAACAGACCAATTGCTAAAAACCACTTTTTTGGATTCAGAGAACCTCAAAACGGATATTTCCTGTAAAAACACGATATCGAAAATTTGACACGATAGCAAGAAGTAGTAAGAGAAAGTAAAAATAAGCATATCGATATGAAGTATCGATATCGATACGAAGCTGAAGTTTGTTTGAAAGTTACTTAATGAACATAATGATGAATTAATTATTAAGATGAATGAATTTCATCGTTTACAATTTTACGAACTTTTCTTCATATTAATTTACAATATTAATATTAATTTACAAATTTCAATATAATTATTTTACAATACAATTACAATATTAATTTACATGAAATTCGAACAATAGTAAGTAATGATAAAAAAATAATATATTAATATTTATAATATTATAAAATGAATTTTCTCAGAAAAAATGTTTCAAATACAAATAACAGCAATATTTTTAATACCAAGAAAAATCGTTCGAGTTAAACTATTTTTCAATCTTCAAGGAATTAAAACATGAATTTTGGCGGGGGAAACTAGTTTCTAAAGATTTGACTCGATCTTAATGCAGTCAGTGGAAATAAAGAAAAACAAAATATTCAAATTAGCTTAACTTTCTTTTGGAATCCTAATGTTATAAATATGATAGAAATCTTATACTTAAAAATAACCTTAAAGTCCATTGCTTGGTTTTAGTGAATGTGGTTGTTAAATTTAAAATCAATATACAGAAAATATATGGCGCCGTAAACCCTGAGTAGTGAGGGTGAACGACCTAAGATGATAAATTGCGTAGAGCTGGATAGGTTTGCTGGAATTTGGACGAAAGCCCGTCTAAAAAAAAAAAGATGGAAATTCATTTATTTTTATTTAGAATACATTTTCCACCATTTCTAGTTTGGGCGCCAGACTATGAAAAATAAAATAAAAAAGTTTACAGTAGAAATTATAAAGGACGATGATATAATCGTATAACAAAAGAAGAAAAAAAAACAACAGTGTGGGCAGATTCATGTTGCTGACGTGAATGATGTGCAGTAGTGGAGCTGAGTGGTCGTGGGCAAACTATGAATCAAATAGTGGTGACATGGCCGAAAGTATCCTACGCATAGAGAAACGATCAATCCGTCAAACTTCTACATAAGCGTGAGATTTTCATTTGCTTAACATGCTTTCCAATTGATCTTGAATAAAATATTTCTATATCAGTAATTAGCAATTACTGCTGCACTGATTTGTTTTCCCAGAAATGATGACAGGAATAAAGGTTATGTATGATTTACCTTTAAAGATTACTTACATACTACATAACTACAGTAGTGTCTATCGCGGGCGCAGCAAATCGCGGCTTCCAGAGTTTCAGTTTCTTCCACCGTGAAAAAAAGAAAGAAAATGAATATAAAAAAAAATGGATTAGACGTGCGTAATGCCATCAGTGTTCGTAATCAGAAATGATAATCATAGTAGTTGTGATTTTAGGAAAAGAAATAGTTGGGAGAGATATCTGCCATGCTTGCTCTAACTAGCTCACATTTATCCAGATTTTTAAAGACCATCGATGGATTATAATGGAGATTGTGTATAGTGATATAGCAGTCAAGCAAGTGTTTTAAAATAAAGGCAGAGATGTCAACCTATGATACATGATATATATCTTATATATTCTTTTATCTAGAGTTCTTGGTCTGTATTTACTTATTGAACGACCACCGTAAAATAGGCACGCTCTCAAGGAAATATTTGTCGAATTCCATGTTACTCCTGAGCTCTATAAGGCCAATATTCCCCTTCTACTCTCTCTCTTCCCTGGGTCTAATCTACTAGTTCCAGATCCCACATATGCCAGCAGCACCGCTGCCCACACCATGCATACAACTCAGTCTTGGCCATCCAACTGCTCTTTTACCATCTGATTGTGTAATCAATACTCATTCTTTAATGCCTGGTCTTCTTTTTTCTTAAAAGAGTCTTCAGCCAATCGCAGTCTCACGCTACGGATGTTTTATAACATTTTGGTTCCTTATCCAATGGCAGAGCTGTGCGTTTTAAGACAACGTTCGCCTTTGTTAATTGGACCTGATATTCCTTAATTATTTTGTGCAGATTATGTTTTCAATTGCCCGCAAAGGGTACCTGTTGCGTGCAGTTACTCGGGAAGTAGCGACCAACCCCACAGGTTATCACAGCTCAGTATTCCATGCACTTCGTCAGAACTGTACACAATATACTTGAACTACATACACTCCACACTTTACAGACAAGGACAAACACAGTATACAAACTAGCGTCTCCGTCCCTAGTTAATTGGCGTAAGCCAAGGCAGAAGAAAGGGATTAGCTCAGTAGTAGCACCTGGACTAGCAACGCAGGGGTTCCGGGTTCGAATCCAGCATACTGTCCTTAGTTTTTCTCTTCCTAGAAGCCTCTATAGCTCACTGTACGGTGATGAGCAGTGTTGTCTGTAGCTAGAGAACACTGCTTGGAAGCCGGCAGTGCACTGAGAAGCTGCGGGGGTCATAATAGATCAGGTCGCAGTGCGATAATCCCCTACAACAATCTACATCTACATGTTTTCAATTTCTTTGGTTTCTTTTGAATAATCAGATTACAGGAATTTCAGTTGTAAAACCGCATAATTTGAATAAAAATAATTGGACAAACCACGATAAAAACTAGTAGAATTTCTTCAAATATCTTCTTTAATCAATTTCTTTGGTTAACTGAACTACAAAATTTGAAAAAGGATAAGTTTACTGCCATTCTCAGCTTCATATTTTCAATTATTATTATTATTATTTTCCACGCAGTCCACTCATTAAATATCCACCGTCGGGACAGTGCGAAGTAATTGAAACGGAAAAATAACTCAGTAACGTCGGTAAAAAATCTGTATTACAAGCAAAATGTTTGTTTAAATAAAACCACACGCTCGGCACCTAATTGTTCGTGCCTGTACCTAGAAACATTAATCGATGGAAAGGATGGTTATAGGGACTTGGCACTGCGACCTGAAAGACCTATTCTGTCCCCGTGGAGCCTACTCAGTGCATTGTCTAACCCCGGGCAGTGAGGGAGCGGTAGAGGTTTCTTGGAAGAGAAAATCTAAGGGCAGTACTTAAATAGAACCCGGACCGTAAGTAATCCAGCGCGCTACTACTGTGCTAACCCCTTCCTTAAAAATGGAACAGGAAGCCATAAATAAAATCCGAAATTTTAGAAATTCTCAAATTTCTAAACAAATAAATTATTCTTAAAAACAAAATGAAATAATAATAATAAATAAGAAAATTTAATAATTTAATTTATATTTAGAGTAAGTTAGAAAACTTGTAGACAGTTTATTTGTAATATAAGGTTATTAGCCAACTGACGACACGTTCTTACTAAACCTTAATATCAGAAACATTGGAAAGCTCGTTAAGGTATAAGTTATAAGAGATTATGAGTTTCCGATGAGAGTAAGGTCTTCTTCTCATGAAGGAAGGAAGCCGACGAAGAGAAAGTGAGTGTGTGTGTGTGTGTGTGAGAGAGAGGAGAGAGACAGACAACTGTATGAGAGGGAGAGAGTTTGCTAAACTTTACACTCCTCCTAGGAGATGATGGTACTAAGGAGAGTAATAAGGCTAGCTCGTCCCATAACTCCTGGTGATTCTGTCCCACTAATTACTTTGATTACCTGCAATAATTTAATGTTAGTTATGGTGCTGGTCTTTAAAATACTTGCTTTAATAATTACTAAAAATACGTTTCTTTTCTGTTATTACTTATTTTTAAGATTAACAAAATAAGTTTAATTGATTTACGATGAAAAAAAGAATGTTAATTATGTTTTATAAAACTAGTAATTGAAATTGCATCATGAGAATGTATTTATACGTTAATAACCCATAATACTATAGCCTCATGTAGTTTATGAAGGTAACCGTCTCTGTTTTAACAGACTTATTTATTATCCAAGTTAAGTTGATTTGTTTTTTGTTTTTTTAATAGTTTTATCTATCTCACAGAATAAATATAATATTCAACACAAATGTAATAATACTTAACACAATATATTGAGGTACTTCTAACAATTCAATTAATTCCTATAAGTTCCTTTCTACTTTAATACAATTGTCCTCAGCCATCACAATCTAACTAAACGCAGGACATCAAATAACATAATGCAATAAATCTCGAAAAGTCGCAGCCAACTTCTGTTAGAAGTACACAACAATAGTCCCAACATCGAGACATCCAGGTACCAAAAAAAAAACTCTAAATTGAATCCATCTGTACCAGGATCGGGTGTATCAGGATATCAGGAACTGTTGTAAAGAGGTGTTTTTCAAGTAAAAGGCCGGCTGAAAAGAGTAGACCTCCTTACAGAATCATATCACAGTGGGCCGTTTGAAAGATTAGCTGCCGATGACACTCCCTTGTGTAACGTCAGACATCAGCAATAAATACCACCGAGTAGTGGTGAATTTTTTCACCAAGTAGCCGGACGCCATTCTCTTTCCCGAAACTCATAAAATAGCCGAAACAGTAGCGGGGACACAAGTTAACAATGTGGTTGCATATTTTGGGAATATAAGGCATATGAAAAAAAACAGGACGTCTTCAACACACCGACAATATTGAATGTCAGAAAATATGTCCGAAAGGCCTCAGAAAGATTGGGGATCTTACTTCCTTCTGGCATACAGATTAGCAGTGCACATTGCTATTGGTTTCACGCAGACAAAAGCTTTATAGCCGTATGAATGGAAACCTAATGAAAAACCACCCATGCAAGCCACTCAATGGGCCATGGACGAGTATCCTTTGCGCTTAAAGGACGTCTTGGAGAAGATCCACAACGAAATCAGCTTCCAACTATTGCAAAACTTTATTATGATCACGGACATCCCCACACTCTGATTCAACCCGGGGACATGAATTATTCTGATTTTGACACATTAGAATGTTTTATTTTAAGCATTTGAATGGCATACCTAATTTATAATTTATCTTATCTTGTAATTGATGAATTATTGTAATTTAAAAAAAAAAAAACAAAGAATTTGTGACATTATTGATCTGAAAGTATACTTTATATTGATAAAAAAAAAAAAAAGAAATAAAAATAAAAAGAGAAAATGAAAATGAAATGGCCATTAAAAAAGTGTAACAAAAAAACTAGAAGTGTTAAAATATAAAATGGCTGTATGGGGATATTGGATGGAGGACATTATTGTGTCACTGCATTTGCTTTTATATAATCCCCATAGTATAAAATTGTTGAAGTTTGGTATCTAGAAGTGGAGCGGAGGAGTAGTGGGGGGGGGACATAGTGAGAAAATATCCATATTGCGCCAACGTTATGGTGTGCGTTTCCATCGTTTTGAGAGCAACCAAACACCATAGAGATAATCTCAATGCCTGTTGCTGGCCGGCCATTGGCAATAATAAACAAGCAAGTTTGTCCAATAGACAAACACAAATATCAACAAAACAAGCCAAATTTCATACAAAATTCAATAACACTTTATTTCCAATCGTAGTTACAATAAAATAAACTGAATATACTATATTATATTATGTTTGTTTAAAGATTTATTTTATATTAATATTCCCTTGAAATAAAGTTTAATTTTTTAACTAATAAATCTTATAAATACAACAATATAAAATTTGTGTATGTGAGTATAGAATTTTTGCTCCTATATTTTTCTAAAACCATATTTGCGACAATGTTTAATTTTTGTTCTTGTCTATCTCTTTTTAACAACATCCAGCCAACAACGACGAAGATATATATTTTTTTAATAGGATTTTTTTAATAATGTTTAGCCTTTAAATACCTTCACTTAAAATCTAACCATTTCATTCAAAACCTTAATTGTTATTTTATAAGAAGAGGTAAAAATAGAAACATGCTAAATAAGTTCTTATTAGTTTCACCGCTGTAAGAGTGTTGACGTGTTGAGAATATGTCAAATTTAAGAAACTGGAAAGCAACATCAGAGATATTGTTCGGTATTTAACATAAATTTGAATTTGCCGCCAACAGTGTACAATAATTTACTAATCTATAGGCTATGTCCTAAATGTACAAGAGGGGGTAGCTAAACATTTTGCAGTCTACTAAGTTAATCGCTATGTAAGAATGGTATGAGCAAGTTGCTCTGCAGTACTCGAAGGAATTAACGCCATTTTTAACTCGAAAAAGTAAGTCGTTATGCAACATTCCCTTGAAGAGGTCGCAGTGTTAATACCTATACAATCATGCTAGTTCGATTGCCGTTAATTGTCAAAAACCCAAGTTTGTTACTTCTGGTTTTCCTGGGTAGTGTTTACATATTGTCAAAGTTTCAATAGTTGTGATGTAGTTTATTATTAATCTGTTCTCCAGCAATAGTCAAAATAAATTTAAAATTGCTATATATGTTATATATAGGGTGTCCCAAAAGGTATTTTACAACTTCACAACGCAATAACTTGAATTGTAATTGATGTACAGAAACTAACTTTAGTTTATCTAATGCTCCATCTCATAAAGTGTTTTTCCTTGTTTAGTCCACTTCAATATGCGCACCTCTTGTGGCACGTACGATATCTAATCGGTATTCAACTTCCATCCACACTCGCCGTAACATGTGTTCATCAACAGTGGCAATGGCATCGGTGATTCTGTTCTTCAGATCGTTGATATCATTGACAGGAGTACGATAAACTTTGTCTTTAACGTAACCCCAGAGAAAAAAGTCTAAGGGTGTCATGTCAGGGGACCTAGGAGGCCAGGAAATGGGGCCACCTCTTCCAATCCAACGTTGCGGAAAGGTGACGTCCAGGACCTCTCTCACGTTAAGAGCCCAATGTGGTGGTGCACCATCTTGCTGAAAAAAGACTGTTGGTTGTCGATCAGCTAATTGAGGTATCAGATACATCTGCAGCATGTCAAGGTAATGGTACCATTAACTGTGTTTTCTGCAAAAAAGAATGGTCCAATAATGCGATCAATCATGACACAACACCACACATTAACTTTGGGGCTATCACGCACCACTTCTCTCAAAGCATGTGGGTTTACTGACCCCCAGATGCGGACATTGTGTGTATTGACTCTTCCACACACATGAAAAGTCGATTCATCGGAGAAAGCCACATTATTAAGGAAATTGTTATCCTCTTCCACACGTGTCAGAATTTCCACAGCAAATTGCATGCGCTTCGGTCTATCATTTGGCTCAAGTGCCTGCAGTAATTGCAGACGATATGGGTACAACTGAAGACGTTTTCGGAGTACCCTGTGCACTGTTGTGCGAGGGATTTGCAGTTCCTGTGAGGCCCTTCGAATCGACTTCTGTGGCGAACGCTGGAAAGCTACACGTATGCGTTCGACGTCTGCATCACTCGTTCCGGGCCGGCCAGTATGAGGCTTTACATCAACACAGCCTGTCTCCATGAAGTTGTTGTACCACTTTCTTATTGATGGTCGAGAGGGTGGATTCTTGTTAAATCGTGTCCTGAAGTTTCTCTGTGTCTGAATGTCAGATCTGGTTTCAATAAACCACTTCACACATTGTGCCTTTTCTTGTGGGGACGCCATTATTCTTATTCTTGTTTCCTGTTATCTGAAACACGAGGGAAAAAAAACTTTATGAGATGGAGCATTAGATAAACTAAAGTTATTTTCTGTACATCAATTACAATTCAAGTTATTGCATTGTGAAGTTGTAAAGTACCTTTTGGGACAACCGATATAATATATATACTCTTTATTCAGTTTATTTGTATAGTTTATTTTAAAAAAAATTTTATTTGAAAATATTTATTTCAAGTTTATATTTTATGTTGTTTTTTCTTTTGTTCTGATTTGTATTAAAACCTTTGTACAGACCCTGAAGAAGGCAATAAATTTGCCGAAACGTCGGTGAAAATTTAAAAAGAGTTTCTTTTATGACCGAACCTCAACATCTATTTTACAAGATACAATGTAGTGTTGAGAAGTTACTTACACTAATCACTTATAAATAATGCAATGTTTACAAAAGAAAATTTATATTTTTTTAATCAGACTTTTAATATCAAATAAATTAAATCAAGCAGGAATAAAACCGTGGGCCAAATGTATCTGTGAATACCGTATGCGTAACGATCAGCATCCATGCCAAAGTCGTTTTTGTCAATCTCCACATATCTTACTTTGTATTTTTTACATACATTCATATATAAAAACATACATGAACTAATAATAAATTTAAGTTTATAACAATAGTAATAGGCACTGGAATTTCGTGGAGGTCACAGTTTCGAGTGCAGCTGTGCTGCTCTTGGATTTTCTCTTTCTAAGAGCCTAAACAGCTCACTGTCTGGAGGCTGGCAGAGCACTGAGAAGGCTCCGGGCGCCAATGATAGATGTTGACGCGCCTTAAATTTAAAATAATAATAATAATAATATTAGGACTCTGAAGTAAAAATAAGTGATTATAAATTGAGTTGCAAAATCGATGGTTTTTTCTTCTTTTTTTGTTATACTTAAATGAATCACAAAACAGCGACTATCTGAACTGATCAATAAACCTCGAAAAAAAATGTCCAATAACTTCACTTAAATTAGCTATGAATAAATAATAAATAATTGTTAGCGAATGGACAGGCAAGCTGCCCGCTTGGCAGGATATATACATAGATATCCTGAGTAAGGTAAAAAAATTTTAATGAAAACCAATGAGAAATGGTTTAGATGGTAGGGGTATGTTCTCTTAAACGTAACGTTAGTAAAATTATTTCATATATCATCCATTTTCTATGGAGGACAGTGGTGTCGTTTTAATTAAAGCCATATTCACATCGGCATACCTTTCTCATTCATACAAGGTTGTCATCATTGGTGTGCGGAAAATTTTACTTCCTCTTTCCCAATCCCATTTCCGATATAAGAGGTTATATTGAGCAGATAAATAAATGGATATTTATAAGCCAATAGCTACCAAACTGTAGAAAAAAAAAAAAGTAAAAAAAAAAAGACCCACACAAATACAATGGGTTAGGTACTGTGAATTATTATAGCTGGGATAGTTAGCTTCGAATACGCTTGATAGTAACAAAGTGGTCAGATTATGGGAGAATATTGATTGTAGATTTTGTAATGGTTATACTAGATACAAGTTGAGAATTATTTGCAA
This sequence comes from Triatoma infestans, assembly GCA_011037195.1. Taxonomy (NCBI): domain Eukaryota; kingdom Metazoa; phylum Arthropoda; class Insecta; order Hemiptera; family Reduviidae; genus Triatoma; species Triatoma infestans. The sequence continues at coordinate 23,759 of JAAEAF010005089.1, read as the reverse complement.
TCAGATGGCCAGTTCAGAAAGTCAGAATTCTTTGGCAGAGACCCAAAGAATATCAACGTGAAATAAGTCTTTACTTAGTGTCTGCGCGGCAGACACCCAAGGCCAGATGGCAAGTAGCGGGTGAAAAATAAAAATGAATAATAATGCAAAACAATGAAATCGAGACTTACCCTTTGGTGACGGTGAGTGATGAATCGAAGAAGGGTTGATGAGACGAATGGCGGACTGAGAAAGGAAGAGGTGGTGTATCTGTGTGTGGTGGTGTGGGTGTGGGTGTGGGTGTGTGAGTGGCGAAAGAAAGGAACTCAGGTGAGTGTAGAAGGATTGGAATGATCCTTTAGAAGCGGATGATGCCGTTGTTGAAGCGGCGGGTGATGGCGAGTCCACTAGGTTGCAGGTGAAATAGCCTCGTGAAAGTGATGGCGCATAGAGATGAGTGTTACTAATTAACACGGCGAATAGGCGCGTATAAGGCGACACAAAATTTAAAGGCGAAATTAACAGTACACAAAGACTAAGAAGAAGCGGTAAAACAGAGGTTAGCTAGTCGGGTGACAGAATAAGAGTGCGCACAAACACTGTTCAGGCGAACTGCAGAAGACAAGTGAAGTAATTTTATAGGAAGAGAACGTTTGAAGAGTGTGGGAAAAATAAATAAGGCGCGAACCCGGAGAGATAAATGGCGCCTACGATCCCACCACCAAGAGAGAGAGAGAGAGAGTGAGAGGTAAAAGGCGGGGAGGCGTGGGAAATATGCGGGAGATGAAATAACAATTTAGAAATAGCGAGGCAAAGTTAATCTGTCAAAGGTGCCGCGACCTAAACTCAGTGTCTTTTTAGATTTTCAGGATTTTATCAAAAATAGCTTCAACGACTTTGTTTTAACTTCGTATAGTATCCAAAAGAAAAATAACTTTCACTTATCTGGTATTTTATCCGTCGTAGCATGCATATTGATTTTGTTGCTGGCCGGTTTCGGATTTTCATCCATCGTCAGAGCAAATTCACCGAGTTTGTGTAGAGAGTTCACTTCAACGCAATGTTTCTGTTACACTCACACTTGTTGGTTGTATTATATATGGGAAGGTTATAAGGTTATGTTCAATGAAGTGTGAGTGTAACAGAAACATGAACTCACTACACGAATTTGGTGAACTTGATCTGACGATGGATGAAAATCCGAAACCGTTCAGTAACAAAATCAATATGCACGCTACGACGGATAAAATACCAGATGTTATCCAGCATTGCGGACCCACCCAATTTTCATCTTTCACTTGTTTAATTTTTTCTGGGGGGGGCGGGCCAGGAACACTGATATTTTGTTATCCTCGAGGAAGAGCAAAGTTTACCCTTTTTGGGATTTGCACATTTTTCATATTCTTGACCTGTTTCGGAATTTTCATCCAAAGATACAGAGTAAGGTTATCAAGTTCGTGCAGAGAATTGACTTCAACGTAATGTTTCTGTTACAACTATACTTGTTAATTGTATGCGGGAGGTTATAAGGTTATGTTACTACGTGTGTGTAGTGTTTAATAACAAAAATTGTAACTTTTTTCTAATAATTACGACTTCAGTGCAATTTATGTTTCTACAACCGAATAATATTGAGGTTAGCATATATATATAAAAGTTTTGAGCTTTTTGGAATTTTTTTGAGGAAACGACAGACAACGATTTTCTATAAACTTTTTCCCAGAAAAATTGATTTCAGGGTGTTCTGAGGAATCTATGACGTCAGATTTCCAATTTTATTTGAATATGATCATTGTTTTGGCGCTGTCTACTGGATTACAATATTAACACATTCAATTATGATCTGCCATTTGTGTTAACCAGTATTATAATGGGGTTGTCGAGGAGAGAAATTAGGTTTGATTAAATGAACGAGATATGAAGACACTAATATAAAGTAGCTATGTTTACACTAACTGCACTGGACTTTATAATGAAAATGATAGAATGAATGGTGTGAGTAAAGATATGACACGATGCGATGTACAGTTATGGTTGTATCTGATACATCCTTTAGATAGATTCTCACTGGCTTATATGCAGGTTCCCACTCTAGCCTGCCTAAGTCAGAGAGTAGTCTTTTAACCAGAGAGGGCCTCTCTTCTCTCTGCTGTGGTTGCATTATCTTTGCGGTACCATTACAAGTATATACCCCACCACTCGAACGACAGTAAAAGTAAGTTGTGGGTTGTATTTCACACCAAACTTCTGGAGCTTTGATTCTTTGGCAGTTATGAGAAATGTGTGACCGTAGGTTTCAAGTGTACTAAGGTTTGTTTTTGGCACTCTTCTAGAACTACAATATAATTACTTCAAAAACTTTTACCTGCCCTTGGATATGTATATGTACCTATCAACTCCTCTTATTTTTTCATTTGTACAACTGAGAAAAAAATCTTAAGTTAAAAACAATATTTCCAATTGTACAACTGTATTTTACGGTAATATAGGGAAGGGATTAGCTCAATGGTTGGCGCCCTAAACATCCACGCGGAAGTCCCGGGTTCGAATCCAGCAATGCTGCCCTTAGATTGGAAAACAATATTTCCAATTGTATAATTGTATAAACTACGGTAATATAGGGAAGGGATTAGCTCAATGGTTGGCGCACTAAACTCGCACGCGAATACAGCGCTGCTCTTAGATCTTCCCTCCCTAGGAGCCTAAACAGGTTACTATGCGGTGATGCATAGTGTTGTCTATAACGGGAGAATACTGTCCGGTGGCCAACAGTGCACTAAGAATTCTCCGAGAGGCAATGGCCATATATATAGGGTATCCCAGTTTGAACGGACCACTTTTGAAATAACTCTTAAACGAGCAAACTGGCGAGAAGAAAAGTGAATGAGATTTCAGTAGCTGCTGGATCGGGAGACAGGGACCGGTAAGCTGAACCTCCAGATCGCCAGATTTAACCCCTCTTGATTTTTTTCTTTGGGGATATTTCAAAGAAAAATTTATGTCAGGGAACCAACAACTTTAGAGAGGACTTAATCCAAACCTGCTTAGCAATACCGGCAGTTATGATACGGTTAGCGACTTCATCCGTTGAGCAGCGACTGCGCTTGTGCAGGTTAAGCCAAGAAGGTCATATTAAATAAATAGGAATTTTTTTTTTTTTTATAGATTTTGGTAAATAAACTGGAATTTTGTTTTAATGATGATTTTAATGATGTTTTACATGATTTTTAAGTCCCTTATGGTTTTAAAATAGGTTTTAACTGTTGTCAGCATTTGAACTCTCTTATTTATTAGAAATTAATAAGAAAATCCGCTTTTAATTTTAGTTTATGAAACAAAGAAAAATAGGAAAAAAACGACGAAAATTTAATCTTTATGATTGAATATCTCGGCAACGGTTTGAAATATTGAAGTGAAATTAACGGCATTATCCTTAATTTTTTTTAGTAGTTTTCAATACAGTAGTAAAAAGTGGGGGTCAAAAGGAAATTGCAACTTTCAATCAACGATTTCAGGTGTAAGGCGGCAATAAAATCAAATAACATTAACACCATCATATACTAGAGCGCAAATACTTCAACAAACGTTATGTTCACTTTTTTTATATCTTTCTTCGTTTAAGAGTTATTTCAAAAGTGGTCCGTAAATGGGATACCCTGTATATTGCTGTTGACGCGCCTTAAATTTAAAAAAATAATAATAATAAAAATAATTGCAGTAATAGAATGTTGTATGGGTGTTTCAAATGAGATCTTATTTTTAATAATCAATTATCTACAAACTGGTTTATAGTTTCATAGATATATTTTATTGTCCTATATTTAAATAGGTATTGAATACAACTCTTGCTGAACAGATTGTTGTAATACAATAGAATATTTCAATAAAAAATATTAACAAAGTAATAAAACTCAACAATCTATTTACATCGTCTTTATTGTAACTACTTTTATTTGAACAAGTAAAGCATTAAATATTGAATGGTTCACTTTTTAATTGTACCGTGCTTCCCAGCATCATAATTTATTGATCTAATACTGCTAAGCTTATAAAAGATTTTTACCCGTTTTTTTTTTTTCTTTTCTTTTTTTTCTGGCTGCGTATCCATAGTGACAAATAAAGATAAAAATCTTAATGGGGAAAAAAATAATGAAGGTAATTTCCACCAATCAGAAGTGTAAGTTAAAAATATAACCTCATTTAGGAAGAGGATATCATAAGAGGAAATGTCAAGATATTTTCCTCTCTTATTTCTAAATAAAAATCATTTTAACAATTGAATAATTTCCTCTAGGTAACATTATTTTTGGAAGTAATCAACCATATATCTGGTTGTAGCGGTCTAATTATAATGCTCGGTTCACTTCTTCACCTCACGTTTTCGCGCACAAGTTTCCAATTAGTTAAAAAAATCTATATTATATATGTATATTTCATTTAATGCTAATATAGAAAAATACTGTGATCTTATCAAATTTAGGAAATTGTTTTGATGTCCCCGCAGAATATGAAAAATAAGTTTTTTTACGAATAAATTGTTTTCTGTGGTCATTGGCCCGAAGCCTTCTCAATACCCTGCGGGCCACCGAGCAGTGTACTCGCAATACAGACATCACTACCCAAGAATGGACAGAGAACAGTACTGGGTCCTACAATATATTTGAAAAATTTAACTTTTATTTATGAAAGCTATGGGCTGACGCAAAACTCGCCTCTGGAGTGAACAATCCGAATTCTCTGGAGTGAATCAAAAAGTTGCTTAAGCTGACGATTTGACGTTTCTTATTGACGTGAAATAGCAGGTCTCAATTAGAATCAAACGCCTCTGGTGCTTTGGAGAAATTAGTTGTGTGGTGTTCAGCCAATAAGAGGCAAGAGTATCTTCGGGTAAACTGTGGCTATCCTATTAAAAAGAGAAATTTGCGGGCACAACCACTTGTCGCTAAAACAAATTGAGTGTTTTGGCGCGAGCAGACAGAACTGGGTGAGCCATTAGATGTTATATTAGATAGTAAACTAAGCTTAGCCAGATTACCAGGAAAGATTAGGGCCTTAAAATAAGACTGTAAAGATAATATATATAAATTATATTCTAGCTCAGGTCGTTTAACAATCTACGACATGGTTCTCTAAAGTCAACAATCACAAGTCATCTTCTGGCTACTCAACGTTCTATACTCTTGCTAATGGTTAGGTTAAGCAGAACAGTATCAACTGAAGCTCTCCAAGTCCTTTATCTCCCGATTGATTTGGAGGTAATAAGATCAGTAGCCAATTATTTCTAGAAAAAAACTGAATATTTTTCATTACGGGTTATATGAAATGTCGTTGGTGTGATGTGTTGTTGAGTAGCATTATGGCGTGAGCGGTTTTGTAAAGGGGCTTGTGAGTGTCAATGTTTAGAGAGAGAGAAGTATTAGAAAATAAGTAAGAGATCACCACTGTTTTTGAAATAAGTATATTATTCTCTAAGTGAATTTAAATATTTCACAATATCACAATAGTATGCTTATTGATATACAGAACCTAGCTAGATCAAACTCTTATGTTTTAACTTATGACTGACACTGATCTTTACTGTAGAATGTCCAAATCAGACTCATCTGGTTGAGTGCAGAATTTAGACCCTATCTTATCTCTTGGTGAATGGACCACGGTCTTCCAGACTGAGGTTTATGCTATTCTGTGTTGTGTTTTGGATGAGAGGGTACGTAACACTAACTTAAAAGGTGTTTGTATCTGCTCGGACAGCCAGGATGCGTTGAAGGCGCTGAGTTCATGCGTCTTCACTTCCAGGTTGGTGTTAGAATGTTCAAAAAGACTGGAAGAGCTTTTTTCTGTGAAGGCTGTCCTTCCAGTCTGGATACCAGATCATATGGAAATTTTTGGGAATGAAGAAGTGGATAGGTTTGCCAAATTAGGCGCCTCTCTCCCTTTCATTGGTTCCGAGCCAAGATATTCATCGGGGGATCGGACATGGCAGTGAGATGTTGTTGTGTTTTTCACAGAGCTCTGGTTGGATCACTTGCTGGACATTGCGGTTTAAGAAGACATCTCTACTTAATGAAGCTCATGCCGGATCCATTTTCTAGAGTCTGTGAGACAGAGGAGGAAACGCCCATCCATCTTATGACAGATTGCCTGAGTTGTGAGGAAATTAGGTTGGCGTGTCTTCTGGCACATGTCTGTCAGGCTTCCAGTCATGGACAGTATTCACAACATTCATCCTTATGGTTAAACTGCCCACAAAAAACAAATTAATCCTCTATAAAGTTGTAATCCGTCCGATGCCCACTTATGCCTGTTCAGCTTGGAGCTTTATATTATGTAAGAGCAACCTTTCCAAACTCTAAATTGTCCAAAATAAATTCCTTCGTTTTGCTTGTGACTAACATCACAAAAACATCACTGTTCACCCAAAACCTCTCTGCCGGTCCGTAGCCAGTTACGCTATGACACTTGATTATAGGCACAAGAGTATCCTTAGAAGCTAACTTTTCATAAACTCATTGGGTTTTTTTCTTTTCTTTTTCCCGGATAATTGTAATTAATTACACTTTGTCTACAGTTTATTAAGCTCACTGGACGGTGTATGCTATGTGCATTTGTACTCCTGTTTCCAAAGTGTCTATATATTATATGTAAATAACTTATAAATAAAAATTCTAGCTATCTATCTATCATCCTTATGGATGAACTCAGTTGGTTGTCGGCAGTCCAAGATATTCATCGGGGTCTGGGAAATAGCTGTGAGATGTTGTTGTGCCTTTCACGGAGCTCTGGTTGGATCACTTACTGGACATTGTGGTTTAAGGTGACATCTCTACGTAATGGGGCTAATGCCGGATCCATCTTGTAGAGTCTGTGAGACAGAGGAGGAAACACCCATCCATCTTATGACAGATTGCCTGATATGTGTTGTGAGGCAATGAGGTTCAGGACCTTTGTCTCGGAACAGGATGTCTGTGGAAGAGCTTAGGCTATTTCCGCTTAAGGTTATTGTCCGATTTATTCGGACTGCGGTGAATCTAGATGGATTAGATCCGGGTCTGGATTTTTGTTATAGACCCGGCTTGTTGTTATTTTTCTTGGGGTAGCTATATGGGCCCAGTGAGGCTTTGGATAGCGTAGGGTTTCCCTCCCCACAGACAAATAATAATAATAGACCCTTTCTTGAAAGAATGCCTTCTCTTGGTAGTTCAAATCCTCCCCTGTGAGAAGGGGCAAAAAGACAAAAGTGACTAGGTTCTATGAATTCTTCTGTAACGGTGTCTTCTAGCTGGGTTTTATCATTTTTTTTTCTAACCAACTTGCATTTTTCTCTCAAATCATAATTTTCTTTAATTATATTTATAATATAATTTCTGGCAAAACATATCATATAACAGTTGACTTGATACCCAAAAAGAGGAGAATGATGACTTTGTCAATGGAGATTTTCTCAAAGTGAAGTCTTAGAAATCATGAGGAATTCCAGTAAATATGGAAATCTTGTTGATCTAGTTCTGATAAAAGTAAGACAGTTTTACCGTTAGTAACTGATCGTTGGTTGTAAGAAGAATTAAGAAACTCTAATTTTGCATTTTTCTACTGATTTCATTTTTGATTGCTTCCTCTAATTGCTGTTAGAGGAAGTATTGTAATAGTGTCAAGTTCAAAAACGAATAATCGCAGGAAGTTCAAAATTGACATACCGTTTAGGGAGCGGAGCACCACGAGATATGACAATAAGTTACCTGTCCCAATTCCACAAGCGGAAATATCACACTTTGCTAAATGGATTTTTCTATTATTGAGATTTTCTCAAAAATGACTCCAACGATTTTTACTTACTCGGTTTTAAATTTAGTTTATCAACAATACATATCAATAAAGCTATAACTTGTATTTGAAATATTTTCTAGGAAAGTTTCTCTAAGAAAAATCAAATGCCTATAGTATGTTTCTACAAAACAGTATGTTTTTTTTTAGTTTTCTTAGATTTTCTTAAAAAAACTGGGTAATAACAATTTTTTATAAACTTAATATATCAACTACACATAACAAAGAGCCTACAAATTTTTATTTAAAAAACAATTTCCTTGGAAAAAATAATTTAAGGCAGTTGTTATTGGTGAAATGGTGTGGGGTTACATTTTTTCCTTCTGTAGTGGTCTTAGTGAACCACTGAACCCCCACCACTCATCCACTCTAGCGGAGAGAAACAGCCCCTCTCGCACAGAGAGGAGAGGCTCGGCGAGTGTATATATATATATATATATATATACGAGAGAGCCAGTCAGAGAGTGATTCTGTTCAATTCAGTCTTACACGTCAGACATCATTCTGTTAATTCACACTCCGTACATATCGTTTAGCCACGTCAGTCTGTCAGTTCAGTTAGGTTCTAAACTCTAAAGTGTAAAGTCTTTGGTATACAGTCATATACATATATATATCAATTATATATCTTAAACCAAATCTTAAGGTGTTTATCTTTCATCATCAACAACCAACATCTCCTCACAAAACCCTTACACCTTCAAAAGTGCTATTTTTAGTTTATTTATTTATACAATTCTATCATCTAAAATAATATTAATTAAAATTAAATATGTTGTCAAAATTTTGAGTTTAAAAAAAAAATCGGTTTAATCGGAAGTGCGTTTTTCTTTTATTGAAATTATTTCAGTTTTTCTACGATTCTTTAACCATAAAAACTGCAAAGTGATAGAGATATCACTTTTGTTAGAATTTTTTTTTTCGGAATTGTTTATCTTTAAAGAAATTTTTGGAGGAGAGGGAGCGTCTTCAAAAAAAAAAACAAGTCATTAAGTTTCATATCATTATGTTTACGTTTCTGCACGTGGTAATATAAAATTGAAGGCAAGCCAAATATTTAGTAAAAATGATAAGTTTGCAAGAAAAATTGGTCGCTTAAATCTTTGTAAAGTGCAGTAACAGAAAGTAGGGTGAGTGTTTCAGACCAGATATTTTTTTCTTCTTCTTTTTAACGTCTCATTGTTGTGAACGGATTACCCAACAAATTTTTGCTCATGTTCAAATCAAAGGATTTAATTAAAAAGTATACATTGAAGAATGAAGTCATACTTAAAAAATAAGCTGGGTTACTAAGACCTTTCAAAATGTAACTAACATATATTAAAAATAACAATCATATTATTCATTTTAGATCCGTTTATCTTTTCTTTTTTTTTTTTTCCTTTTTTTTAACGTAAAAAAGTTGAAATTAAGTTCAGAGATTGTGATCCGACAGTATTAAATTGTAAAAGAAATATTTTGTGTGTGTGTGTGGAGTAAACACCAGAAGTCACGCTACAACCAACTTTTATCTAATAAGACTGAAAAGGTTATATTCCCTTTCTTTAGGTCGCTTAGATAAATTAAAAAAAAAGAAAATGTGTATATTCCACTTGAAATTCTTTGCGTGGCTTCTTCACCTGAGATCCCCATCAACATAGATAGCATTTAAAAAAAAAAATCACCCTTTTATATTTAATATGAATTTACAAGTTTGATAAAAAAAAAATAGATAATTATTCTAATATTATACTATAAACTACCATCGGACAGGATTTTCGGCAATTTAGAAATAAGCATAATATTATAAGTTACATATCTCTTCAAATCATTTGAATTCAAATTTCTTAAATAAACCTACTACTTAATTCTATTGTCTTATCTGTCCAGTAGATATTTCTCTGTCAACCAGGGAACCGCATTTTCCTCTATGTAACCTGTAGAGGCTGGTGTTCCTCAGGGCAGTATTCTCGGACCACTTCTCTTCATACTTTATATTGCCGATATAACAACTCACGCTCACACCACGACTTTCACTTACGCAGACGACATTGCCATACTCTCTCCTCACTCTAACCCGGTGCAGTCAACTCGTACTCTGCAACAACATCTGAATTCTATCCAACAATGGTTTGTTAAGTGGAAAATGAAAGTAAATGTCCAGAATTGCCAACAAATTACATTCACTCTTCGTCGTGCCACCTGTTCTCCAGTGTACCATTCCGCACTCCCTTGCGCGGACACTGTACGTTATCTGGGAATGTACATTGGCAAGCCTGACTTGGAATCCACACACAAGACTCAAACGATAAGAAATGAAGAAACGATTTTACCTACTAGCCCGACTGCTTCACAGACTGAACTGACATTGAACAACAAAGTACTTATATATAATGCATTACTCAAACCGATCTGGCTTAAGAACTCGAACTGTGGGGGTCAGCCAAACAGTCCAACATCTACCGTCTTCAATCACTTCAATCAAAAATTCTTCGCCGTTCCATACTAAAACAACCAAATGCTCCATATTATGTCTCCAACAAAACTATTCACAATGATCTCAATATAACTTTCATTACAGACTTGATTCCAGCTAGCTATAAAAAGTTTCATTCCCGCCTCTCTGAACATCCTAATCCTATAATTCATCACCTCATCTTCATCCCTTCCTGACGACCCGACTCAACGTCTGAAGCGGCGCTGGCCGCGCGACTTCCTTGACGTAGGAGGTCAGTAAATAAAAGTCACATGGAGAGTCACCAATGGGTGATAACTCCCACACGTATACACTTATTAACACTTACTAGTAGTAGGAGCATTGCTTTTACAGTTGTAAATTTCAAATAAATAAATGAAAAAAATGTTCAGTAAAAATTTTTAAAAACGCAAAGAAAATTTGTGAAATTATAATATTGCAAAACAAAAACTACCTTTTACCTGCCCTTTGTCTTTGAATAGCATTGACCTCAGTTTAACAGTTTTCTCTACGCTCTAAAACTACACTTAAAATCTTCTTAAATTCACAATATTTCCATTTTTTTTTTTTCTGCAAAACTAACACATATTTCAAAATTATTTTTATTTTTCAATATTTTCGTTGACTTTTCTTTCATTGTATCAACAAAGGTTCCACATTCGACATTTTTTTTTTTTTTTTTTTTAATTCTACGCCGGATACTACTGCTTGCTTATCGGCAATTAAGTTTCGGGCAGACCAATATCCCACATTCGAAATGCTATTTATAAATAATACCAGAATGCTTGTAAACTTCATCTAGGTTTCCTCTTTGTCTTAATAAACAATTCTTAGTGTAGAATTCTGAAAAGTTATTTTAATTATCTAATCAAATAAAATATTTCCCATCAAAATGAAATATGTTTAAACAACAAATAAAGGTTTTAGTTTGATTGAAAATATTTTTCATTATGTACGCGATCATATTTGCAATAACACAACAATTATATAATGAATATTTATATTTATATATCTATATTTTAAGATAACTGGGTTTTTAGTGAAGAGGTTGAAATTTTTATAACTAGGGGTGGATTAGTGGTAATAACAATGGCCTGGGATAATTGATAATGAAGTGATTATTATAGTTAATTATAATTAGTTAATTACATAATATTATATTTTTAATTGTTAATATTATTATAGTTAATGAAGTGATTAGTGATAATAACAACAAGGAAAGGAAATAGCTAAGTGGTCAGCGTAGGACATCCACGCGAAAGACGCTATCCTTAGATTTTTCTTTTTAGGAGCTCTACCGCACACTGTCCGGTGATGGACAGTGTTGTCTGCAACGAGAGAACAGTGTCCGGAGGCCGGCGGTGCACTGCAAAGTCTCCGGGCGCCAATGATCACTCCTTTTAGTTTCGGCCTTCGCTACCTAGGGCGCTTCTAACTGTAGCTTACAACTTTTTATCACGTTGCTGGGTCAACAACGACTTTGTTCTCATGGAAATGGAACCCTGGAATTCTCGCACAAAAGGCGAGTGCGCTAGCCACTAGATCAACGCGTGAGGACACTAACTAAACAAAATAGGACTTAATTAAGAGTAAATATTATATATTTTTAGAATTAGCAAAAAAAAATTTTATAGTAATTTACACGTATTTTAACAGCAATAAAACAAAAGTCGTGCCATCGTTTTACATTAGATTTTTTTGTGATTGAAATATTTTGTTTCAAAACACACATACTTATACACTCATGCACAGGCACAAACACATACAACGATAGATAAGTCTATAGTTAGGTATGTTGTAGACTAGATTAATTATGGAAGAGTTATCTGTTGGCGAAATGTTTTTGATTTAACAATTATTCTATGATATTTACAGACTGTATTAATGTACTGTTACAGAGAGAGTAAGGGATCAAGAGAGTAGCAACCAAACTCAGAATAGTGATATGTGTATATATATATATATATATATAAAGTGAAATATAACTGTTTATCGGTATAGTAATGGGAAGAGTTGTTCCTTGCTAGTTGCGTGCAATATACCCATCATATACACTCCTAACCCTAAACCTAAACTAATTAAATGTTCCATTAACTAGCAGTAGAGTAGTGTAACTGTATGGCCCACTTCATAGCCATCTCTTCCACGTATATCTGTTATATTGTGTGGGTGTATGTGAGTGTGGGTTTGTGTGTGTGGGTGTGTTCAATGTTAGATAACTATTTCGCAAATTATTGATGATAGAACATATTAATATATAAGATTTATATTAAAAAGTTAAATATTTTTAAAAGAGATATTTTGGTAATATGGAATACATCGGTTTCATTATCAAACAACATGGACAATTATGTAAATACAGGGGACCAAAAAATTAATAGCATTTTTACTTCTCTTACTTTCTCATATTTAAATAAGAGGTAAGAGGAAGTATTGCGATCTTGCGAATTTCCGAAAGTGAGTTTTCACCGGATTCACATAGTTTGGGATCCCCTGAGTGCGAAAAAGAAGGTTTTTGGTGACTGCATGTGTGTGGGACATCTCAAAAATTAAAGTCCCAAGAAGCTCAAACTTCATATTTCGTAACTCGGTATTAAACATCGTATTCAACACGAAAGAAATATACTGATTAGTTTTTTTCAGTTTTTTACGATTTTTCTTAAAAAACGGCTCTCCAAAGATATTCTTGAATCATCATATACTATCTACATTCAGAAATACACTTTCATAAGAAAGTGTTTGTATCTACTCGGACAGCCAAGCTGGACTGAAGGCTCTGAGTTCATCTATCTTCACTTCCAGGTTGGTGTTAGAATGTTCTATAAGACTGAAAGAGCTGTGAAGGCTGTCCTTCCAGTCTGGATACCAGATCATATGGAAATTTTTGGGAATGAAGAAGTGGATAGGTTTGCCAAATTAGGCGCCTCTCTCCCTTTCATTGGTTCCGAGCCAAGATATTCATCGGGGGGTTCGGACATGGCTGTGAGATGTTGTTGTGCCTTTCACGGAGCTCTGGTTGGATCACTTGCTGGACATGGCGGTTTAAGGAGACATCTCTACTTAATGAAGCTCATGCCGGATCCATTTTCTAGAGTCTGTGAGACAGAGGAGGAAACATCCATCCATCTTATGACAGATTGCCTGAGTTGTGAGGAAATTAGGTTGGCGTGTCTTCTGGCACATGTCTGTCAGGCTTCCAGTCATGGACAGTATTCACAACATTCATCCTTATGGTTAAATTGCCCACAAAAAACAAATTAATCCTCTATAAAGTTGTAATCCGTCCGATGCCCACTTATGCCTGTTCAGCTTGGAGCTTTATATTATGTAAGAGCAACCTTTCCAAACTCTAAATTGTCCAAAATAAATTCCTTCGTTTTGCTTGTGACTAACATCACAAAAACATCACTGTTCACCCAAACCCTTTCTGCCGGTCCATAGCCAGTTACGATATGACACTTGATTATAGGCACAAGCGTATCAAAAACATCCTTAGAAGCTAACTTTTCATAATGTCATTGGGTTTTTTTTCTTTTTTTTCCCAGATATTTGTAATTATTAAAATTTGTCTATAGTTAATCTCACTGGACGGGTGTATGCTATGCGCATTTGTACCCTTGTTTCCAAAGTTTGTATATATTATATGTAAATAACTTGTAAATAAAAATTCTATCTATCTATCTATCATCCTTATGGATGAACTCAGTTGGTTGTCGGCAGTCCAAGATATTCATCGGGGGTCCGGACATAGCTGTGAGATGTTGTTGTGTCTTTCACGGAGCTCTGGTTGGATCACTTACTGGACATTGTGGTTTAAGGAGACATCTCTACGTAATGGGGCTCATGCTGGATCCATCTTGTAGAGTCTGTGAGACAGAGGAGGAAACAACAATCCATTTTATGACTTATTGCCTGGGTTATGAGGAAATTAGGTTCAGGACCTTTGTCCCGGAACTGGATGTCTGTGGAAGAGCTTAGGCTATTTCCGCTTAAGGTTACTGTCCGATTTTTGTTGGACTGCGGTGAATCTTAGATGGATTAGACCCGGGTCTGGATATTTGTTCTAGACCCGGTTTTGTTGTTGTTTTTCTTGGGGTAGCTATATGGGGCCCAGTGGGGCTTTTTGTGTAGAGAAGAGTTTGGTCCTTTTCCTAAGACAAATAATAATAATGCTTATTGCACAAATATTTACGTATCACTTATAATTCAATTTTTTTTTTTTTTTTTTATAAAATTATTTCACGAGGATTCTGAGGTAGCTAAGTTTAAAAACTTAAAATTGCATATCCAATATCTTTGGTGTAGATGGCAACACTGCCATGCCACCTGCGATGTAAACATTTATTACCTGATCCAAAAATTATCAGGTATAAATGTACGTTTTTCCAAAAATTAATTGAATACATTTATTAAAATATTCAGGTTAAAAAAAAAAAAAGAAATCGTTAATTAAAATTGTGTTATTTATACGGAAAAGGTAAAAAATTGTTTCATAACGGTTTTAACATTTTTTTTTACTTACATGAAAAATGTATAAATGCGTTGGAATTCTACAGATAAAATATGTATTCAATTTTTTTCATTTATTAAAATTTGGTATTGCAATGAAATAACTTCTCTTTTTTTTTTTATTATTCATTAAAATACACATTTCAAGTGTCACATTAACATGCGTATGGTTGGTTATCAGAATATTACAGGAAATACGTCACCGGAAAAGATGATTTTAATTTTTTTAATTCCACGTAAAACGAAAAAATTTCACTGCTTCATAGATCTATTTTTACTTTCTCTTACTCCTAGTAAGAGGAAGTATTGTAATCGTGTCAAATTTTCGATATCGAGTTTTCACCGGAAATATCCGTTTTGAGGTCCCCTGAGTCCAAAAAAAGTGGTTTTTACAAATGGTCTGTGTGTGTGGTGTTGTCCGTGTGTCCGTGTTGTGTGTGTGGTGTGTGTGTATGTATGTATGTGAACAGCAAGCTCAAAAACGAAAAACCGTAGAAAGTTGAAACTTGATATTCCGTTTAGGATCACCGTGGGTCTACACTACGTTATCTGTCAAAATTCCTCAACCCGAAGTACCACTTTACTAGTTGATTTTTTACGTTTTTGCAATTTTCTCAAAAATGGCTCCGACGATTTTCTTTAAACTTCTATATCAACTACACATACAAAGAGCTACAACTTTTATTTGAAACATTTCTCCAGGAAAATGCATTTAAGGGCACTTTGGGGGAGGGGTGGGGTTAGTTTTCATCTAAAGTGCTATTTCAGTTATATTAGACAATTCTGTCATCTAAATAATGTTAATTAGAATTAAATATGTTGTTGAAATTCCGAGTTTGAAAAAAATCGGATAACCGGAAGTGCGTTTACTTTACCACTTTACTAAATGAGTTATTCACTTTTTCGCAATTTTCTAAAAAATGGCTCCGACGATTTTTTTGAAACTTCGCATATAAACTAAACATTCAAAGATCTACAACTTTTATCTAAAACATTTCTCTGGGAAATTTCTTTTAAGAGCACTTTTAGGGGAGGGGTGGGGTTAGATTTTCATCAAAGTGCTATCCTATTCATTATACAATTCTATCATCCAAACATAATTAGTTAGAAATAAATAGATGGCTGAAATTCCGAGTTTCAAGAAAATTAGTAACCGGAAGTGCGCTTTTTACTGAACAGTTTTTTTCAGTTTTTTCGACGAATTTCATTAAATTTGGTACACAAACTATAAAATTTGTCAATTATCATTTGAGAACTGGAGTAAGAGAAAGTTGTGTGAGTGTTTCACACCAGATTTTTTTTTTTTGTAAAAAATTATAAATAAAGATACTTCTTAATATTTCTATAGATAATAATTTATTTTTGAAAAATTATTTATTTGTTTACAAAATTCATAATGCAACAATTGTTACTGCTGAAAATCTACGCGGGTGGGGGGGGGAGAAGGCATTTTGTGAAATTGCTTATTCTGTTATTAGTATTTTTGACGAAATCTTTTTGACAGATAAATGGAATAGAATGTTTGAATTTCTTGCGATTTCTTTTTTATGAGAGATATTTTGATCATTCAACAACGAACGATTCAGGGGGGAGGGGGTCGAATAGTAACCTCAGGTGAAAATTGACGAGGCAATGAAATAATAAAGAAAGCGGAGAAGACACAAAAAAAAAAAAATTGAGAAAAAGTTCTTAGTTCATCTGTTGAGTAACATAGGGTGTCGTACTGGGTGATTAGGAATTTATACTTTCATATTGTAACCTAGCATACGATAGGATAATATAATCATAATAATAATAATAATAACCTTAGCTTGTCAAATAACCTCAATGAGAATCTTGTGGAACGTGATAAGATAAGAGGAGTAATTTGTTTTTTAAAGGCTTTGGGGGTGTTTAGGAATATATAATAATTTCATAAGTTGTAAATACTTTATCAAATTGTATCTACATTGTGTATATATATATATATATTTCTATTGTATATGTGCATAAATATGTAAATAAGAGTGATTGTACTGGTATGAAAGTAATTTATTTGGTTGAAAGAGAATGAGTGTTTATTAGGTTAGATAGATCGGGATTGTAGGAATATCGAGTACTACAATCCCAGTAGTAGTTAAGTTATAAGTATTAGATTTTAATTTTTACAGGAATGAAAGATTTGTGTGAATGAGTGTGGGGGGGCCAATATCGGCCAGGGGTGGTAATTTTCGGTCGTTTAGGAAGCCTTTTCTGCACTTTGTTTTTATTTGGGAGCCACTGATTCTAGGAAGGGAGGGTCTGAGCCGGGATTGGCAACCCCGGCACCTGTGTGAGTGTGAGTGTTTGATGTATAAATAAGCCGAAAGTTCTTTCCTGCGAATGGACTCATTCCTTTTGTTACTTGGACATGCATGAACTTATAAAAATAAGAATTAGTTGGTGTTGTACATGTATATATATTGGTTAAGATTTTTGTGAGAAAGAAAAATGGCTAAAGACCAAAGCAGTCGATGCCATTAACCATTATAAAAATACTAATAAGACTAAGATCAGAATATAATAATAATAATGCTTTATTTGAAAAAGACATTATAATAGAAACATATAAAAGGAAAGAAGTATTCTACGGCAAGGGTAACCGTCTGCCGGATGGTGATGTACATATATAGAATTACATTACAAATTGTTTTTAAATGAATAACTTTAAGTACAAAGGTGCTAATCAAGGTAAAAAAGAAAGAAAAATATAATAATAAAATAAAATAGTATAATAAACAGAAAAAAGAACAGAAAGTCATTCACTTAAACTAAATAATTTTTTTTTTTTTTTTTAAATAAAAAAAATTAGATTCCTCAATAACTAAATTTATGAACAAATTACTAAATAAATTTAGTTATAACAAAAAAAAAAACCTGAATACTAATAATACAAAGAGAGCTCAATCAAAATTAAATTCCATAATTAAATTATATCCATATTGCTAGGCGTGTCTCGCAAAATTAATAATACCAATGCAGTTTTTGCCATTGAGCATTAATATTAAGTGCGGTCTAGATAATTTGTCGCAACCAACATAAAGCCTACGTATCTCTGAGAGAATGGAACTGTCTGCCAAAAAGTGGTAGACATCCTCCCTCGCTCGAGAGTTACATAGCGAACACAAGGAGTTAGTTCTCTCAACCCAAGGGGTATAATTTAAATAGAGTCTGAATAACCAACCAAGTTGACTAAGATAGTATGGCCATTCGGTGAGGATTAGAGGATGACCCTATGGCGTAACAGCCCATGAAGGGCCAAGACTTGCCAGATGGCGATTTGAATAAGGAGACGTGTGGTAAGACGCCACAGTTTCCATGCCGTTTAGTTCTGGCCTTCGCTACCTAGGGCGCTACTAACTGTAGCTTCCCAATTTTTTTCATGAATCTGGGTCAACACTGACTTTGCCCGTCACGGAAATCGAACCCTGAATTCTTGATGAAAGGCGAGTGCGCTAGCCACTAGACCACGCGTGAGGACGGATTAAAGAATATGGTCGGTCAAAATAGGTGAACAGGTGTACCACGCTCATACAGATCTCATTTTATTAATCCTAATTATTAAGTAAAATATTAAGAAAAATACTAATCAAATACAAAAAAAAATGACTGAATTGATTTAACTGAAAATCATTAAACTAAAACAAGACAAAAATCAATGAAGGATCTTCACCTATTAAATATATTTCACTTAATTTCTAATAAGTGATATACATACATTAATTACAGACTAAGGAATTAGTAGAGTATTCGAGGTAATGTTAATTACTTCCGCGGTAGTTAAATGTTTTTTAATAAAAATGTTCGCCGATGATGATGATGACGATAAGGGGGGAGGGGGCTTTCTCTAGCCACACAAACACCACACGGTACCTGTAACGTGTTCAGCAGCGTATTTTTCTTCCTTGAATATATTGAATCACCTGGTGTGCTAAATGTGCTAATAATAATTTTTAGCAGCTAGCTGTCTACCAAAAGCCAGTATCAACAGACAAACTCCACTTTCTCTGGAGTACGGACGCTCGGTCTTGCGAGGGCTCACTACTACCCTTCCAACTCGTCATTCCTGTCATCATCTTTTCTCTCCTCCTACCGCAACTTCCTATCGCTTTCGTCAGTCTTCCCATTCCACACACACGTTCATCACTCTAATTATTTTTATTATAATTACAATTATTATAAGTTTTGATGTTCGTTAGGACCGCTTTGTTATTTGATGTTGTAAAATGGATGTTGAGGTTCGGTCACAAAAAAAAAACAACTCTTTTTTCAAATTTTCACCAACGTTTCGGCAAATTTATTGCCTTCTTCAGGGTCTATACAAAGATTAAATAGCAAATCAAAATTAAAGAAAATATAAAAGAATAAAATTTCTTTATTTTTGATTTGCTATTTAACCTTTGTACAGACCCTGAAGAAGGCAATAAATTTGCCGAAACGTCAGTGAAAATTTGAAGAATGAGTTTTCTTTTTGTGACCGAATCTCAATATTATTATTACGATCTCGTATATTGTTATAATATTACAGTATTATTATAAGTGTAATATTCTTCTTAATATTACCATTATTTTATTATAGAATTCATATTATTTCATATTGACGTTACGTGTCACGCTATAAATACAAGAAATGCAAGTAGTAACAGTACAGTAGTCAGGTTTGCCGACAAGCAAGTGTTGGTAGACGAGCAAATAGCGCATTTTCAGAAAATCTCAGCATGCCTCGGCTACACAAACTTGGTGGTCCGCTCCCTGATGCTCCCTCTCCCCCATTAATCTCATTGAGGTGCGTTCGATAAGATAGTTCCATAGTCGATAAGGTGGTTTTATATAGAATCGATTTTTTTCCTACACACAATTCCATAAGAACAATTTTTTGTTTTTTCTTGTCGAAGGCTAATAGTGGGCCTATTAACAAGGCATTGTAGGCTGAATAGGCAAATGCACCCACTACTAATTGCAGATAATGCGGTATGCCGATTCTGCAGGACGATGAGGAAATCCCGGTACACATCCTTTGTGATTGTGCCGTTCTGATGAGGATAAGGTTTCTCCAACTGGAGACAAGCAATCCCGAAGCTCATGACGGAGCCACTTTCAGCTTTGCTAGGCCTGATTAAGAGACCAAAGCTGAAGGATGTGCCATTGATTTTAGGTGATCCACAGGAGATCTCTTAATGCAGGACTATGTGGAATGAGGTTTTCCCTCCCCGTCTGTCAACCTAATCTAATCTAATCTTACGCTCATACCAAACCGTCTAGCTAGACTCACTGAGAACAACAAGAATAAGGAAATCCTGATGCTGATTCTAAACTGATTGTCATGAGTGAAAGGCGAACATATTAAATTATTGGAGAGCCAATAAAATATCCTAATAAATCAACGTCTACTGCACACACATTCAATAGACTATAAATACTATGGCATACTATGGCACACCAGCCTACATAACTACCCTAAGGACCTCTCTATTCGCGATATTCCTAAGAGGCCAGCTAAAAACTCTATAACTACCCACAATCATACCATAGTCAAACAATAAATATATTAACTTTCATATTTTTCAATTACTTGTACATCATGACGGATGTAGGCAATTAGCTCCAAACAATCAACAGTCTACATTTTTTTTAATCTGATCATACTCCACCAGCCTATCACTTCCTCGGCCTCCCTAATATCTTAAAATATAAAAATTTAAGGCATTTAGCTTATCCATCTTTAAAAAAAAGAACCGATTGCAAATAACTAAACGCCATGATTTAAGTATGCTGCTGACAAAGATAAAGCCAAATATTATAACAAATTGATAAGTAGCGTGCCAACGTTCATCCTTCTCATTAGAATTATTTGTAGTATTATAATATGTGATATTTATTTTAATATTGTGTGAGTAAGGCGCATGTTATTATTATTATTGAACTGGAGTCTAATGGCTTGGGACCTAAGCCTATACGGCTTTTATCACCCTATTTCCCCACAATACATCCCCCTAAATAATCTCCCCGGTGGTATATCGGACAATCTGCAATATTCTAAGACGTCTTTCAACTCCAACTCACCCAGGCTATCCCGCGAGAGTGGAGCCCTCCCGATTACACGAAGCCTAGTATCAGTGAAATGGGGTCACTGACAAGTAGTGGTACACCATTTCTCTAACTCCATCATCACGATTCTGACAAATGGGACTAGTCGACCTCCCTATATTATGCAAGTCACCCACCAGTGTCCACAGTCCTGTCGTGCTCAGGGACCATCTAAAACCCCCTGCCTGATGCCTTTTGTAAATCTTTTAGCCTGGAAGCACCCCTGCGTGTCCACCCAGCATTCATCCAAAGTCCTAGTCTCCCAAAGTCTGATCTAAGTATCACAAAACCTCTTATGACGGCAAGGGCTGGCTCGGGACCTCGAAAAGGTAAAGAGGATCCCCTCCCTAGCCAGCCGATCCGCCCTCTCAATGCCCTCTATTCCCACATGTCCGGGTACCCAATAGAGTTGCACATTACCTCTCCAAGCTAAGGCGCATTTCCTATCTACTCCCACGAATTTCGAACTCCAACACGGCTTGCTCAAAGCCCTCAGTGCGGCCTGACTATCAGAAAATATCCGCACTCTTTAATCTCTCCCTGCTACTTCCCCGCAAGGCAGCAGCATTCATAATACCCACAAACTCAGACTGAAAGACACTGGTCATACCACCCAAGGCCACCGAACTCCTCCTGTCCAACTCCTGTAACCATACTCCCGCTCCTGCCTAGAGCCGAGCAGCAGCGAATAATGCGAATAGCAGCGAATAATGCCGTTATCGGGAGGCGTATGTTACTATGATAGATAAAGAATTGCTTTATTTTTAGCTTCAACATGCCATGTTGCCAACATAATATGTTCTTACAATATTTTAGGACGAAGGTAGAAATAAAGAAACATAAAATAACAGCCAATTTTGATCTATATCTTTCTGGTTGTTCACTTACAGGAAACTAGATTTTTCAAGGGGAACTGAGTAACATTTCATATCTGCGAAAGGAGCGATAGGCTAAATAAGTTCATAAATCTCCGCTTCAAAACATGTACGTACCGCTGAAAATTCATACGACCGTAATACTTTATATCAATATAAAGTATATATATATATATATATAACATTTCAAACAAAATTTGTTTATTTTGAAAGTAACAGTGATGTGAAGTGGTAGAATTTGAATGGTTAAAATAGGTTAGAAATCTCTTGGCAATAGATACATTCAGAGCAATTGGACGGATAGCATGGTAGGATGTTAATTGCTTCGAATTATTCACATGACCAGTGCAGAAGTTTAGGGTGAGTGAGGTATTGAACAGGAGAATGAGCAAGCAATCCCCGGGAGTGGCTCTAGTGCCCTACACTGGCCCTGTATTGTAAGTACCAATGCCCAAACACCGCCATCACAGGCAACATTGCAATACTAGATAACAGTTACTAGTGTTGCTGTTTGGCTCGCCTGTACGTTATACTGACTATCTAACTTAATTCACCTGTCTCTCTCTCTCTAATGTATCTACTGATTTCAAATCGCACTATTCAATACCTTTTGATGTTCAATACCAATCTTCAGATCTAATCTCCCCAAACTACTATTCATGAACTTAACGAATAATTGTTTAATTTCTGTAAATTATTCAAAGAAAGGAATTATCATTATTTCTTATTTTTTAGATTAATAACTTTCTAGAAAAGAAACTTATAATATAGATAACTTAATAAAAAAAATATCTGATGCGAAAGACTCACAAATATCACCCTGGTAGGGAAGTAAAGAGCGCGCCATTAACATACAATGTTTGTGTAGGGAAAAAATGTATCAATTAAAAGTGAGAGATTGATATCTGTGCAGTGTGAGCATCCCATGCTTAAAGAAAAACTTTGTTCCCATTTTCAAGAAATTTCCAACAATTTTAAAAAACTATCCTGTAAATTCGCACTTTCGGTTAACCGATTATTGGATTATTGGGACTGTAACTTGTCAATGAATTTCTAGAAAGGATTTTGGGATTTCATATGTCTTACTTCAGTTCCCCCATTGCGTGCTGGTATGGAAAGAGCGATAAAAGTGGGGAGAGCTTATGTTAAGCTTATTATGTAAGATTCTTCTCGGCTTTCTTAAAAATGATGGATAAGAATAGAGCGATTCAGTCTTTATTTAAAACTAAAAGAAAACATATTTTTGCCAACGTTTCGACAAATATATTGTCTTTATCAAGGCCTAAAACATACAATTACAAAAGATTCTTTTTAGAAAGACAAAATTGGGAAATAAAAAACAGAAAGTAATAGAAAATAATATATATATATTAATTTATACATTTTTTTGTTTACTTAGATACAAACAAGAAATGTTAAAACTTCAGAACGACAACTTTAACTTATATTTTAGGAAAATAAATAGGTGGGAACACCGTCAATACTACAGAGAATAGTAAACATATACACCACAGTGAACAGTGGACAGATATAGTTATACCTCTGCCACTGGGAAGAGGGAACTATTGGGAAAACAAGATTCAGGGGTTAGGAAATCAGGTGATGATAAATAGAGGAAAGATTGTTGGTATCTGTCCTGTAATTAATAGAATTTTTCGATTTTTTTTTATAAGTAACATTTCCAAAAAGTTAAGTTTTCCTATTACCTTCATTTCCGAAAATACTGGTGTTAGAAAAATCAAATTCGGTCTTTTTTCAGTATGATGTTTAGTGAGTGTTGTTATGTGTTCAGAGTTAGGTTAGTTCCTAACTCTGAAGAGTCCTTTCTGGATACCTATTTAGCTTATTTATCAGCGACGTTGAAGATTTTTTCCGAGCAAATGGGGTATCAGGTATTCCGCTCACTTCCAACTGTGACATACTGTTATCTTTATATGCTGATGATAAGGTGATTTTTGCAGACTCCCCTTCTGATGTAAGCATAAAACTGAACTTGCTAGCCAAATATGCCAGAG
>JAAEAF010005088.1:0-14247 GCA_011037195.1 Triatoma infestans | reverse complement strand
GAGAGAGTCAAAAATATTAAACAAATTAGATATAACATTTGAAATTTAACATATACCTAGAAGGAGTTAAAAATAAAAATTCTTTCTTAAACCATTTTATACAGTAGGTTCTACGTCTTTTTTTTGGGGGGGGGGGGCATTGAAAATGGCTACAATGATATTCTTTAAACTTGGAATGTTATATACAGGTTTTCTATTAGAAATATTTGGTTCTGAGGAATCTAAGTCATTAGATTTCAAAACTTATTGAAGGCGTTGTTCAATAAGGTTGTTATTTTAATAGGTTTTAGCAGGAGAGAAATGAGTGAAGAAGGATTTTTGAGGAATAAACTGGAATGAATGCTGAACATTGTATAGTTAAACTAGAGACACAAAACTGCTAGGACTTTACACGTAAACAGAAATTAGATAGCAAAAGACTTAGACTGAGTAAAGAGAAGGATAGTAGCTGGTTGCTGAAGTGTTGTAACTGCTGTATAAACTGTTCTAAGACTCTCTTGTTAGGCTAGCGCAGCTATATACAGGGTGTGCCAAGGTATATGGATAACGACTTTTTCTCGGAAACTAGATATCAAGAAAAAAACTAAAAAATACATGCCCCGGTAATTTTTTGTTAGAAAACCAAATTTAATTAGCAAATTTGTTTTTGTGCTTCCAGAAGCGAGATACAGGCACCAACTTCATTTTTTCAAATTGGGAGATGTGGTTTTTATTTAAGAAATAGATTCCTCTATTTTTTTGTAAGAAAAATTTACTTGAACGGTTTTTTTTCTATGAGCGATATTTTACAAGTTATGAATGAAAACATGATTCCTATAAGAAATTTCAAAATGATATTATAACGGTTTTTTTGATTGAATAAGAAGAAAAGTACTATTTTATTATAAATTTTACTCCTCATTAATTACAGATCTTGCTCGAACTGGCCCCCGCCATTAGAGATGTATTTCTTTGGTCGTAAGGTACAATTGGCAGGAAAAAGCATGTGTATGCATCTCTAATGGTGGGGGGCCAGTTGGAGCAAGATCTGTAATTAATGAGGAGTAAACTTTATAATAAAATAGTACTTTTCTTTTTATTTAATCAAAAAACCGTTATAATATCATTTTGAAATTTCTTATAGGAATCATGTTTTCATTCATAACTTGTAAAAATCGCTCAAAGAAAAAAAAAACCGTTTCAAGTAAATTTTTTTACAAAAAATAGAGGAATCTATTCTTAACTAAAAACCACACCTCCCCGTTTGAAAAAATGAAGTTGGTGCCTGTATCTTGCTCGTGGAAGCACCAAAACAAATTTGCCAATTAAATTTGAATTTCTAATAAAAAAACTACGGGGACACCCTGTATATACAGAGTCCCCCCGCCACTTCCATATGCATGTTGGGGTAACTTAAGTTAATAATTTCAAATTTAAAGAAACATCTGTCCGTTTTATAATTAATGTTAACGGCAGATTCCGAAAATTGTTTCATGGATATTAAAAAAGTATTTGATTGAGAATATCTTAATATTGGTAGTAATAAAATCAGTCAGTAGGTCAGTATGTTTCATATTTATTTTAATGCATAAAACCTGACCAAAAAAAAGAATGTAATACACTAATGGAAGGATATCCGCCGGATCCTCTTAACTAGATTATATCTTTTAACTATAAAATTTTCACGTTGACAGTTATATTACTACTAAAGTTAAATTTATTATGTCCTGTTGTTTTGAAATTATTAACACAATATACAGTTAATATTGTAAAGGAATTGAAACAACTAGAACTATAACTATTTATAGATAACTAAAATACGAGAACAGTATTTCCACTTAAGTTATTGAAGCTAAACTACTAGTTACTGTTTTGCCTCTGACAATACAAGAAACAAGCTGTAAAGTATCTTTGCTAAGTGTTACGAGACCAATTGACTATAGTGTGTCTCAAACTTCAACAGTTTTGTTACAACTTCACTGATGAGAGAGAGAGAGAGAGAGGGCGAGAGTGTATCAAGCTTTAAGGGGGGGTACTCTATCGTTCGATATTATTTGTCTATAAACTATCTGGACGACTAATTTTCAGCTATAAATATTCTTATGTTTATTAATACTTCTATGAGTTAGATGATGATGATAATAATAATAATAATAATAATAATAATAATAATAATAATATATTAATATAACTCCCCAGGAAATGTAATGGTTTCAGGTTAGCAAATACGTCACACAAAAACTGGATTCAATAGTTCCATTGCCAGCCGTAAAGAGGCGCCACTATTCAAGTAAAAGTCAACTCTGCATTAATTCTTTTGTCATGCCCATCAACGCCCGCTCTAGGGGCGGGCAACCCGGACATTTGTACGGGGCGCCCATTTTGGCTGTAAATGTGAGAAAAATATTGATGTGTCAAATACTCAATTAATAGAAAATTTCACATATCGATTTTTTTCGTTCACTACAAATTTACAGTGGGTAAGCTAAAACGATTTACAGTATTATTATTGAAAAATTAACGCAGAATTTGTAAAGGACGACGCTTGAACTTGTTTGAATATGCATATACTTCTCTGAACAGAATAGCATTAGCACACGAGCAGAGCGCTACTTCAGTTTGTGTTTGAACATGCATAGACTTGCTAAAAAAAATATATACTCGTATTATATATTCTTAAAGGGGCGGCAGTTTGTCTTTTTGCCCGGGTCTTTTTGCTAGAGTGGACGCTGTGCCCAATAGAATGTAATGGCAAGTTGCGTTTCAACTTGGACAGACAATCTTTCGCAAATTAACTGTCTCTAATTTCCATCAATACTAGAGAGAAACTGGAATAAAAATGCCGAATATCTGAGGATTAGCTTCACAATCGCCCGCTATATAAACTTTGAAGAAATGAGTCACCAGATAAAGTCTGAAGAATACGAAATAATAGGCGGATGTACATCATCTCCAACATGATCACTCTTCGTTCGATCACTCAAACTCTATTTAACCCTTCTCCCTTCTAATTAAGTAAATCGTCAAATATAAATTGTTGAGTATATTGTCAGTTTGTGTGTTCCATCATTTCACTATTCATCACCATTTCTTGCTACCATTATAAAATCATCTAATTAGAGTTGGTACATCTCTTATTAAGTTAATTTTTATAAATCTGTAGAAAGCATAGAGTGAGAGATCATAAGGAAATCTTGCTCAGTAAGATGTATATGAAATAGATGTTTAAGAATTAAGTGGCAATGTTTAAGATGTTTAAGAATTTAGAGGTTATGCTTTCCTTTAAAGCAGTGCTCTTCAACCAGTGTGCCATGTGCCAATGCCAGATGTACTGTGTGCCAATGCCAAATGTGCTGCCGCGCTTATAAGATAATAGCAGATATAATGCAAAGGTGGCCAGCCGCGCGCCGCGTGTGGCCCGTCGTGTATAATAAATAAATAATACCAATAAAAATATCAAAAGTGGTGAATAAATTTGACCACTATTTTTATTCAATTAATATACGGAACAGTACGGTTGGATTCGAAATCGTTTTGCAACCTGGGCTATAAATTTTGCAGATGCACTTACTCTGCAAATTCGCGTGGAATTTATTGAATTGAATGACGACGGGACGCTAAAACTTCACTTTGCCGAAGTTCCATTTGGATTCTTTTATGGATTTCGGTCAGAAAAGAATTTCCTCGGATTTCAGACCACGCTATTTCAATTCTACTCCCATTTTCAACGACCTGTTTATGTGAAAAAAGTTTTTTCAACTCTAGTGTTAATTAAAAACGATAAGCGGTCGTGCTTAAAAGATATTGTTCAATATCATCGGGTTGCACTTTCAAATATCTTGTCGAATATAAAGCATTGAAACAAGCTCAGGTATCACATTTGTTGCGTCGTCTTGCCAGATTGTGTCTATATTGGTAACTTCCGCGCGCCCCCGCGTCGTCCGGCCAGACATCCTGTTACTCCCCTTTTTAATTCTCTCCCGCCAATTCTCTGGCGCGTTCGCGCCTTCTCTCGCATCTCCGGATGTTGGTTTCCTCTCCGCAGTCACCCCCTTTTTCCTGGTTATTCATCCCTTTCCTTCACTTGTGGTTTGGTTCGCATCACGTGCGTATATGTGTATTTGTTATCATTTACTGCTTCATCATCAAATTTCACCGCCTCCACGGGTGTAGTGCTTTTACACCGGTCTTTCATCTCTCCTCCAACCAGCTTCCCGAGAGTTCTTATTCCCATCAACTAACGCACGTTTCCTTAACGCTTCATTCACCAATTACCTTTCCCGCAACTTCCTTTCATACACACCCATACACGAACATATTTACACATATACCCAGCCTCCTTTATACTCTTACGCTTCCTAGCGTCTTTCACAACTTCTCTCGCTCAACGCACGCTTCTCATACGTCATAACCGCATCTTCAAAGTAAGCCAATTAACACTTTATTGCCTTGTTAATTTTCATAATGGCGTGCTTATTAAGCCCTCTAACGCTTCTGAGTTCACGCCTACGCGTGAACATTCATTATCTTTTATTGTACATTATGAACTATAAGTATAGTTCTTAAGTTATGTATGTATATGTATCACATAAAAGAAAATTATGTAATATTTATGCATTCTATTCTGTATGTACAGTCGAGCCTCCTATAAAGGGCACTCTCACTAGCGGCCACCTCCATTTACGGGCAGTTTTTGGATTTCCCCGTTTTACCCCTATACACTTTCTGTATACAAAGACCTCCGTCTAACGGTCACTCTACAAAGCGACCGCGGGCATTGATTTTCGGGAACGGATTATATGTTTCATCTCCCACCAAAGACCACCTTATTATTAAAAGTTCGTGAAAGAATGGGTCGTGTCTCTTACCTTTTTTGGTTTATAATAAAAACCATGGATCATTTTTCAATATTACTTTACACGAACAACATTATTTTTGCTGATATGTCTCTCAAACGAAAGTGGCTAACTCTAGAAAAGAAAATAAATGTGTTGGAAGACTTTGCAAAAACCAAGTCGAGCCATCGTCAACTTGCCGAAAGGTTTGTTCCATTTTTCTAAGTAATTCAGTTAATACTATGAGTTTGCGTAATTTCGAACAAAAAGTTAATTATGTACACAATTTTTTTCTTCTGTTAAATAGGTTTGGAGTTGGAAAAACGCAGATTGCCAATATTTTGAAGGATCGAGATGGAATCAGCAAGGCCTAGCGTGAAAATGGCACAACTCAACATGTCAAGAAGAAAATGAAAGCCGAAACATGTGAGTTAGACTCGATCATGTTTGATTGGTTTTGCGCCGTCCGAAATAAAAATATGCCAATTTCTGGTCCACTCATCCAAGAAAAAGCCGCAGAGGTTGCTAAATCTCTTAACATCGATGGATTCAAAGCATCAAATGGATGGCTTCAAAAATTCAAAATCCGTCATAACATTATCAACAAGGCTATTTGCGGCGAATCAGCAGACGTGCATCTACAAACTGCAGATGACTGGAAGAGAAAAGTGAAAAATCTGTGTGAAGGATATGCTGAATGTGATATTTTTAATTGTGATGAAACTGCCCTTATGTTCCAAGCCTTACCAAATAAGACTTTGGCCGTAAAAAGTGTAAGGTGTTTTGGTGGTAAAGTTCCAAAAAATAGGTTAACAATTTTATTGTGCAGTAATATGAAAGGAGAATTCGAAAAACCACTCATCATTGGAAAATCGCGGAAACCAAGATGCTTCAAAGGGGTTCAACTACAGAAATTGAAGATATTTTATAAGGCCAACAAAACTGCCTGGATGACAACGGAGATAATGTCTGAATGGCTAGACAATGTGAACCGGAAGATGAAGAGCAAGAACAGGAAAATCCTATTGTTCATGGACAACGCAGCTTGTCATCCGTCAGATTTGCAACAGTCCAACGTGAAGGTTATCTTTTTACCACCGAATACCACTTCGGTATGCCAGCCAATGGATTTGGGAATAATAAAGGCCTTCAAACAACATTACAGGAAGTTAATTCTCCGTCGTCTAATTTCGCATGTTGAAACCGCTCAAAACGTAGGGGAATTAGCCAAAAAAGTTTCCATTTTAGACGCTTTAATGTGGATTTTGTCAGCTGTGAAAGAGGTCAAACCTGACACCGTGCGTAAATGTTTTTTGACAGCAGGATTTTCGTCTGACTTCGAAGAGCATTCATCAGGTGATGATTCTGCTCAACAAGAACTGCTGGATTTGCTGTACGCATTCACCTGTGATTGAGCGTTCAGGAATATCTATCAATCGAGGATCAAATTCCAATCTGCAATTCCTCGACAGATGTGCAGGATTATATAGCTGAAAAATTAGCCGACGCTGAAAAAGCCATTTTCAGATGACGAAGCAGAAAGTGAACCTTTAGGAAATGATGATACAGACGAAAACATCCCAAAAAATTATAATCAAGCTCTGTTCACTGAAAAAATTTATAAAAAAAAGAAAATCACAGAACCATCTTCCAAGCAGTGAGTGAAGTGCAATGTGAACTTGAAAAACAATACGCTTTGAAAAAACAAAAAAGGTGTGCAAAAAAAAATTAGTGATTATTTTTGCAATGTTGAGGAATGATAGTAAAGGTGTTCATCAAGTTTAGCAAAAATTTACCGTTTATAAAGTGATAAAAAAAGTTAAATGTGGAGAAAAAAATACATTGTAAATTTATATTGCTAACATATGTACATATTTGTTATTGCACATCATATAGCAGAATAATTATGCAATTGTTATGTACATTTTTAAATCTATTAATAATAAACAATTTTTAAACAGATTTTTGGAAAAAAAACCCATATTTTTTCATTATGAAACTTGCCTACCCTCCTTCTAACGGCCACCTCCAAAAAGCGGCCACTTTACTTTGTCCCGCCAGTGCCCGTTATTGAGAGGTTCCACTGTATACATATTACTTTTGATATGCCACGAAATTTGGCGAAGAACTTTGTTGTACCATAGGCAAGAAAACGTTGCAGAGCACTGCTCTAAAGTGCTGTTTTTTTTAAAAAAAAATGTATTATACAATTCTATCACTCATATAATAATAATAATAATAATAATAATCAGAATTAAATATGTTACAAAAAAGTCCGAGAGTTTGAAGAAATTCAGTTGACCGAAATTGTGACTTTTACTGAACAGTTTTTTTCACCAGTTTTCTGCGATTTATCCTGAAAAAAACATAGACAAAGTTTCATTAAAAACTTGTATACTAAATATATATACATCCCTTTGGTTGAAATTTTTTTCCAAGAAAGATTCATTTATGGGGGTTTCGTGGGCGGGGAAAAGGTTAAGCTTTCCACAGAGAAAAAAAGTAGTTTTAAAATGTTTAGACTTTCCTTATGTAAATTGAAAGTAATAATATCCAGTAAGAATTCTATGTTCAAATAGAACAGCCATAAATTTGTATGTACAGTCGCAGTAAGAGAATGTCGTGTGAGAGATTTTTTATGAGAAAATTTTAATAATTTACTTAAATAAATGAAGAGTAAAAAAAATTATTAATTTACGCATACTTCTGGAAAAAAATTGGAACTCAGAAGGGAAAGAGAAAATTAATAAATTAAATTAGATAATTAATTGAATTAGAATAATTAAATGTATATAGTATTAAATATTTACAAATTATAAAAGGGTTCACATATAATTATAGAGTGAATATAACTAGGTGCGGGGAAATGAATGGGTGGCGGGTGTACCCTACATTATAATTAATATTTAGTAACATGGGCCTAAACTCTCTCTCGGCGGACCATGATCAGGAATTCAGACCGAAAAAAGTTTTATTATTTATAAAGGACGAAAAAAAACAGACATTTTCACAAATTTTATATACAGTTTTAAACTTTCTGATTTTTGAAAATTTAATAATATAAAAAGTAATAATAAATAATATTAATAATTCAATGATTTTTTTTTTTTTTAATACATAGTTTGTGTATTTTTTTTAGATTAAATTTTAATTTTAATGATGCAGTAATTGGTTGTCTGGCAAGGTTTCTGTGTGGGGGGGGGGGCTGGGGGGACTTTGTATTATATATTTAAGTATGCATGGATATTATAAATGTCAAAATGTATTAGCGTTTATAGTTGGTCCATGAATTTTCATTCAGTATATATATATTATGTTGACTGGTTGTTTTTTATTCGGTCTAATTTTGAAAAATGGAAAATTGGCTAGATGTGCATTTTCTTCGTATTACTTTTTTTATTTCTGGAAAAGAAAAAGAGCTGGCGAAGATCACAAAAAGATATACATACCATGTTAGGTAGTGATTTGTAGTGGAAGAACGAAATGGAAAAATAATAGTTTTGGAAAATAGTTTTGTGAAAATTAGATAGTTCAAATAGTGTATCAAGTGATGGGGATAGAGCCAGGTATACTACAATCTAGATCAATGCAAGCCAAGAGACAAAGGTGCAAGAATCCGTTAAATTAATAATATGCCACTTGGCCAACTGTTTTATAAGAGAAGGCATTCTTTCGGACAGTCTGCATTCTGCTTTCAAAACCAGAACACTTGCTTCAGGAATCGCTCTCTTAAACTCATGCCACTGACAGAGATTTACCTTTATTCTAGATCATTTATTAAAACAGTCTGTTGTAGACACCGAAGCAGAACACTCGTTTTCGCTCTCTTAGCATCAGTGCATATTAATAAGTTCATAATTCCTTTGCAAACCTAACTTGTAGTTATTTTTATTAGATATATTTTTGTAGCAGCGGTGACAACTTTCTTATTTCTGATACTTCGCTCTCTGAAATTATACTTACAAGCCCCTTTTACAAAACCGCTCAAGCCACATAAGCTACTACACTAAACAACAACTCAACACACCAAACACATTTCAGATGCATCAGATTATATTGACAGAAAGGGAGGGCAAGCCTCATTCCACTGCGACCTATATTAAGTTCACAAAGAATTATAGAGTACTGAATAGATGGAAATCTACGCAATAGCCAATTCAATCAGAATTAAGTTTCTCGCCAAAAAAAAAAAAATAGATTTGAACCGATCACTTTTAGATTGGATCTTGCAGCCAGCACAGAGCTTTTGAATAGCTTTCGAATGGTCTCTCAGAACCGAAAATTACGTGCAAAACTACACGCATTAGGCGCATCTATAGGCAAAATAGTAGAACCTTAAAAAGTCAACACATTGATTTCCCCACTTTTTGAAAAGAAAAAAATTTAAACTAAAAAAATTAGTTTCGGCGTGTAATACTAACATCATCATCTCTGATAGCATATCCCAAAAAAACTATAAACTAGGATTAAGTAAAATACTTGGAAAAATTATCAAAGTTATTTTAATGAATATCTGTTAAAATTCTGATTGGTTTGGGGGCGTGGTTTATTATCAAGGTGAGCGTCATCAACGTGATAATACTAAATTTCCGATTGGTCTAGGACATATTCAATTCTACACTGTGATTGGTTAATTATATATAGCTAATTATTTTCTATAAAACATCTGATTTAGAATTTTTTTACTAATTCTTTCTCCATAGATATTTTTAAATTATCAAATTGTGAAATACAATAATTTTATCGCAAAAATGCAAAAAAAACTCGTTATTTCTAATATAATATTTTTTGTTTTACATTGCATTATTGCATCAGAAATTTCATTGCATTATTGAAAAAGTTGGCCAAAGATAATTATCCAGAACTGCAAGATGCATCAAGTCCGCCATGTTGTATTTGGCCAGGTATACTGATGGAACAAAATAAAATTGATACTAAACACCCATCGAAATTTCTTCCAAAAGAATGATATATTTTCACTAAAAATACATTTCCTAGACCTGACAATATTGGCTATTCACTGCATTGGCTGTAATTTTATGCAGGTGGCACAGTCCACAAACTATTAAAGGATACTTAATAGATGGAAATCTACACAAGAGTCAATTCAATCAAAATTAAGTTTCTCGCCAAAAAAAATAAATTCGAACCGATCTCTTTTAGATGGGACCTAGCGGCCTGCAGAGAGCTATTGGATGGCTTTCGAAAGATCTCTCAGAACTGAAAATTATGTGTAAAAGTATTCGCATTAGGCGCACCTATTACGGAAAATACGAGCACCTTCTTCTTAAGATAGATCGCAGTGGAATGAGGTTCTCCCTCCCCACAAAGTATTAAAATTATAGCACATCCCTCAGCTTCGCTCTTTTAATCAGGCCTAGCAAAGCTCGAGGCTTCGGGATTGCTTGTCCTCGTCAAACCGGCACACTCACAAGGATGTGTACCGATATTTCCTTTTCGACCTTGCAGAATCAGCATAGCGCGAAATTTGCAAGTAGTAATCGATGCATGTGTCTATTCAGCCTACAATACCCTCTTAATAGACTCACTATTATCTTATGTCCCTTTGGCTATGGCTCAGTAGAATCCTGGTAAATTTAGACAAATGTAAAATTAAGGGAGACCTTAATGAAGACTTTAGCCTGCCTTTGTCTTAGTGTTCTCTCCAACCATTGCACGCGCTGTTCTTCTATGCAGCTATGTTTGAATTAGACTCCTGGACAATCCGCAGAAGGATTCGAGGCCTATAAAAAAAACCTTCGAACCCTCACTCGCTAGGTTATCCGCCCTCTTGTTGCTCAGAAACCCCGCATGTCCTGGCACCCAGGTGAATGACAGCTTATTCCGAGCACCACCTCAGTTAGGGTAGTAAGTAATGCATTAACAGAACTTACACGTCAAAATTGAAATTGATATTGAAAAATTACAAAAAAAATGTTTTGATGTAACTTGCTGAGAGTATTAAATAATCGAAAAAAACCTTTGATGATAGAAATCTTGCTTTCTGGGTGCCTTAGACGAGCTTAAACAAAATTCATTTAAGACAACGCCACAGTAATATGTGATGTGTTTTTGAAATATAATCAAACCGATTCATTTTTTAAAGCGATTGTGCCTTTTAATTGGGTCCTCGCGCTTGAGGGTTATTTGTTTTGTTTTTTTTTCTGTCTCTTGCAAGAATGTTATAATGTCCCCATAGTCGAGGGAATCCAATAAATAATCCCCATTGTACGTAAATTATGTGTATATAATTTTCTATAATTTTTTTTCGCAAAAGGAATGAACATTGGAGTAGAAAAGAACAGGCGAAATGTCCACGTGAGGCGTAGTCTTTTAATCGCCTCTTACGGTATTCCGGACGGGAGCAGGCCTATTCTAAGCTCCGGTCCTGCAGGACAGTGGTGATACCCAAAGAGAATGACTTTTTTTTGACTAGCGAGAAAGAAACTTTGACTTGATCGCAAGGAACCATCGATAAGAGAAAATAATAAAGATATAATCAAATTTGATGAAACTGCTTAAAATTGCTTGAAAATAGAAACAAGTGCGCATAAAATTAAAATCTTTTTTTGTTCATTTATGTAAAGAGCAATTTATGTTAGAGATAATGAAAATCCACATACAGTGAGGAGCCCATAATAATTTAAAAACTGTTTTTTAGTGAGAAATACAAGTTCTATGCAATTCTCTTGGAATAGAATATTTTTTTTTTTTCTAAAGTTACTCGCTGATTGGTCAGAAAGTGGAGCAATGTCAGCAAACCGGAAATGTAGTTTACATTATTGAGTTTTCCTTTATATCCTCCAGTTGTTTTTTTTCTACTTTTCTTTTTATTTATAAAATGTTGGCGGGTTTTTTTTTTTTTACTAAATAAACATGTAACAGAAATTAATTGCATTTGTTTTATTTATTTATTCTAAAATGGAAATCTAGAAGAGAGAGAAGAAAGAAAAAATCTATTGCGAAACACAGTTAACAATAATTATATTTGCTGAAATTTCCTTATAAATGAGATATTAATTAACGTTTAGTTGACCTTAACAATACCTCAACTGCGTAAGCGCAAATAAACGAAATGGCATAATAGGGCCAAGATACACGCAAAGCTTTAATGCAGGTCTCATCTAGGAGGCAGCCCAGGGACAGCTCTTTGTTAACACTAAGGAACGGATTTTTATGTATTTAAAAATGCCAAATATTTAATTAAAATATGCATTTATTTTCGTCAATTATGTGGAAAATATGTGATTTTCTTAAAATATTTTCTGGAATATTTAAGTAAAATGGACATTTTTTTTTTATGAAAATGGAATTTTTTTTGGGGTGGGGCAAGTTATAATTATTTATACAAGAAAAGAACATTTTTACAATTTATAATAATTTATTAGGAACAAAATAATTTGTTTTTACAAGTTATAATGATTTATACAACAAAGAACATTTTTACTATTTATAAAAGATGTGTTAAATTTTCAATTTTGAAAACTTCACTCTTCGAAATTGTTTGCAACCACATGAAATTTCAAATGTTGGAACGTAAAGTGACGACGATCTGGGCGTAAGATGGACTTGTAACGACTAAAAGATCGTTCAACATCTACAGATGTTATAGGTGCCTTGCTGAAAGAAGTTATCTCGTTGGTTGTAAAGGGTACACGATGTTCTGAGGTGACTTCTGTTCCACTGATAATATCAGAAATCTGGCAGATGGTTCCCACCTTTGTTCTTGCTCAGTACTTCTACCAGTTTTGATCTGATCAGATCTCCCTTACTCCCAGGTATTCCTTCCACCTTTTCGATGACTTTTTTAACGTTGGACACTTTTTCTGTCAGTCGAACATTTTGGGACTCAAGTTGGGTAATGGCTTGTGCAAGAAATACGCAATTGTCAGAAATGAATGCAAGGTCGTTCCTTAAATTAGGTTTCTCGAATAAAGACTTGGCTGTATTTATCGCTACTGCTTCGTCTTCGAGATGTGAAAGGACATTCTTGATTTTATTGTAGTTTTCATAGTAATACTGAGCTGCTTCCAGCCAAGTACCCCATCTTGTCAATATTGGTTCTGGTGGAAGGCACAAGTCTGGATAGAGATCTTTTAGCATTTTAATGCGACTTGGTGCTTTTAAGAACACTTTTTTAACCGAGGAGATTAAGGAATCTACGTCACTGAACAAAGATCGGACAGTTTCTGCTACTCGATGCAAGGCATGAGCAATACACGTCACATGAATTATCTTAGGATAAAATACCTGAATAGATTGCCCAGCCTTGACCATGTTGGGGGCAGCATCAGAGAGAAACAAAAGAACTTTTTCGTTCAAAACTCCACTGGGCCATAGGATATGCATTGAGGCATCGAAGAATCGTGAAATGGTGGAATGATTGCATTTTTCGAGAACCTCACAGTTCAAAAGGAATGGCTTTGAATCCACATCAGCATCACTGTCAAGTTTTCCAATAACTGCATTGGCAATATACCTGCCCTCAACGTCAGTGGTTTCATCAATTGACACCCAAATCGGTCCATCTTTGATATGTTCTCGAATTTTGGTTAGTGTATCTTTATAGATATCTTCCAGGTAGTTTTTCCGCAGAGTGCTCTCGTCAGGCATTTTTTCCCAATATAGGTCTCTAAGAATCCTTTGAAATGAGGATTTTTAAGTTTGTGGAAAGGGATATCTGCTCTAACCAAAGCCCGACACAGATCTGTACTCAGAGTAGACTTACTTGATGATGGAAATGTAAGGAAGGCTTGATAGGACGTCCTCTCTTTCTTTCTGTTTTTATTCTCTATGTGCGATCCGGTGGCAATATGTTGGGTGACTTGGGAACGTTGAGAGCAAGAAACGCGCTTGTCACAAGCTGTGCAGTACAAAATGTCTCCATCACTTCGAAAAAGTTCTGCTGGAAACTCGCGAAGATTTAGCAACCAGTTGTCTGTTTGAGGCCGATGTTCGTGGCATTTCACCCAAAAAAGAATACACTAAGTGACCGAACGAAATGAATTGGACACTTCAACGAACGAGCTGAAAGAACAGAAACGTCAGACAACTTCAAAGAACTAACAAGTGCCCGTCACTGTTTAGCAGCATTCTGTGTAAATTACAATAACCATTGTACCCACTGTGATTCACAGCCCTACAGTCTGTGGTTCACAGTTCCTGTCAACCACCTCCCAATTATGAAAATATGCCCAAAATGAAAAATATGAAACAATATGTACATATTTTGATTAAATATGTAGAAATATTTATTTATTTTGATCAAATATGTATAAATATGCGATAACATCCAAATATGTGGAAATATGTGAAATAAAAGTAGACTCAAACGGCTTAAAAAGTGTCAGTATGAATACTTCTAGTTAAAAAACGTCTGTAAATTGCCTAGAAAAAAATATGTAAATACATACGAATCCGTTCCCTAGTTATA
>JAAEAF010005087.1:0-87364 GCA_011037195.1 Triatoma infestans | reverse complement strand
AAAATATTTTAAATAAAAGTGATACATTTATATCTGAATTAGCATACCAGCTTAAAGTAAATCATTACAGACGATTTCGAGAATACTCAAAAATCTATTCTGTGACGTCGCGCACTTATGGTCAACCAATTTTCTTCAAACTATTCAGTAAAGTTGCACATATTTTATTATTTCAAAATTATAAACATGAACAAAAAAAAAAACAGTTTTTAACTTGCATTATTATAACTTCTAATTATACAAACTGATTTGGTGGGAAAATTAATTGTTTTGACCGTTGTTTAACCACTTCTCTGATTTAACCGAATATACTCGGGCAATATAAAATACAAAAATGAATTTGCCCGAATTAATTCGGGCAACTATTTTTCTGAATATAATGTAAATATTTGTTCTATTTATTATTTTGAACTTTATAACTTGCAGTAATTAATACTGTGCACTGATTAATGTGTATGAAACTATTGTTTAATTTCATTTAGTCGTGGTGGTGGTAGCTTCACCAAGAAATTGTACTTATGTGGATTTTTTTTTAGTTTGTTGGTTTTAGTTTTTCTGCTTGTTTTTTCATAGTTTATTTGTAATCCTTTCGGTATTTTATCATCAGTGATAGTAGATACTACTGGAAGGTTAAGCTCGCTAAACTATTTTTAAATTTTTCGACTGGTCCCGCTCGCTATAAGGGTTTATATAGGCACGATGGATTTGGATAGTGATTACGAAGGAGAAGCTGATGCTTTAGTGAATCTAAAAGCGAAAGTCGTGATAGTTCTATTTCAGAAAGTGAAATAGATGTAATCGTATTATTACGAGAACAACTTTGATGTAAAATAAATATTACAGTTGATACAAATCAATCGGATAAAAGTTTTCTTGTTCAAGGTATAGGTATGTTTTTATCAGAAAAATATGACAGGGAAGTGGTTAAATGATGATAAAAATAAATAATGAAAATCAATGATTTGTGAAGTTCAGTAAAAAAAAAAATATACATATATAGTACATAACAACCCACATAGATAAGAATGATGCCTATGAGAGTAGGTTGGTGCGATGGATCAGTGAGAGATTCCATCTTTCAAGATAAAAAATTCTGTTGATTCTCCTTCCAACTATTCAGTCGACGCTCCCAAAGAATGCAATAAAGAACCCCTAATCGAAACTTTTGAGATCATCAATAGGTTTACGGATGGGAGTAGGAAAAGTTGTTCTTGAGAATCGAAGCCTATTATTACGGTAAGAAGCATAGACTACTAGTCGCCATGACAACATCCTGAAATAAGCAGGCTATCTTCCCGAGCCCTGCAAGACAAGCTATGATAAGTGCTCTGCCATCTATTTACAAAATATCTGAAATGTGAAGATATCCTTATAGAGTATAAATCTTTAGAAAGAAAATGATAAATGCAGAGGATTGATTTAAATTTACATAGCAATGAATTTTATTGTTATTTGTTTATTTTTCTTAATTGATTTTAAAATATCTTTATATATTGATTATTATGCTGTTTACAATTGGCACTTCTTTTTGTACTTAACCATCTTTACTATAAAATGTTTTTCTCTTATTTATTTTGTAGTTCACCAGTTTAATTTCAGTGGATATTGCCGAAGTGTCCATAATGGAGAAAACATTACGTATAGAAGTTGATTACGGCTACAAGTCCGCCCTAATTCAGGTAATAGTTTTAAAATTATTGATATATAATTATAATTTTGTATTATTATGAATTGTTTATTGTACTTCTTCTTTTCTAAGAATGTATGTGCTCATATGGATATAACGTTACAACTTTAAATACTAAATTTAGATAGAAGGAACTCAATAGTATGCTTTAGTGCCTATCATAGTGGCCCAAAAGGATTTATTGCGGTCCCATCTTTTTAAGTTTCAAGTTTAGAGTAGACTATTCAATCTTCTGACTTATTCTACTGAAGATGGTACTCCCATAAACAAAGTGACTCAAGTTTCTGTCTCTGAAGGAAAGGAACTTTAGCGAGCCTAGTTCTCAATAGATCAAGATTGCAATGCCCGAATCGACATACCCTACATCAACCAAGCTTTCTATATTCTAATGTTTTCTGAAAAACTGCAATCCGTGACCGTTCAACCGCCATTCCAATGATTCCGGTTCTACTCTTTATTTTTTTTAATAAAGAATTTTCTTTATTAAATAAAGGCTTGCTTCACTTGCCTGGCAATCCATGACATAGTAAAAGCCTTTAGGCAGATCTTTTTGGCAATGCAATCGTTTAATGAGCTGAAAAGAGATCTGAAGTTGTAACTTAATCACCGAACAATATTCTGGTTCCCAAATTATGTCACACCATTCCATTTACTTAGCATCAACTACATGAGAATTAGTCTAAGTTCCAATAAATGTGTCTAAATATCGGAAAATATTGAAATTCTTCGATATCAGCCTCAACCCATCTGTGGAATATTTACTGGGAATTATTCCAATTGCTAAAGATTGGAATTCAGGTGGACGGGGTAATAAGAATAAGTTCCGAATTTTTCTTTTGAACTGTACATTTATTTCCGTCACTACACGTAAATTATAGTGATAACCCGATTCCTGGTCTTCAGCGGGCAACGTTGTTGTGCAACGCACTGGTAATGGCCTGGATAGTGATGTAGATCACATGCAAATCCTAGGTACTGGCGTCTGAAGCTATGGATGCGAGAACAAGCCCTACGATACAGCTTCTAATCAATGGAGGACCAGCTCTAAACAAAGAATAGAGCAATGTTAATAAAAGAAAATACACCTTTATGAATCACTACCAAAAAATAATGTATTTAAAATGCCAAAGTGTCTTGTAATAAGTTGAACAGCTCCAATTAAGGATCATATGATAAAAGTTATACACCCTTGAGATAGGTGCTACCAGAAGTAGCACATGCAAAAAGAGTTTAGTCAACCAAAAGAAATACCTGGATGTGAAGATTCCCAGTGTACGAGAAGTAAGATAAAAGTGCTATATCTGACTGGCCACACTGTTGAGTAAGGCTATGTCATTCAGCTATTAAGTTCAACTGGTACTAGTTCCTTAAATAAGTTAATATAAGACATTAAATAATGAATCACACTGCACTTGAAGTTGTCAGTGATGCAAATTGGATCGTTCCAATTGAGTTGATAATTACAGTAATGTATGCAATATTGTAAAATGCTTCTTTAAGGTTGGCAAGTCCTCAGCTAGTGAAGCAAGAATGTTAAAGTAGATATTGGCAATAATAATAATAATAATTAGAGGAAATTAGGATGGAAAAGGACCAAATAACTGTTCTTACCACCAGCCTTGGCGTTCCAACCAGATAAAGAATTAATTGTGAAGTTGCAATAACCCCTCTTGAAGGGGTTTGTGACGAGATGTCGTCAATAAAATTAGATTCAGTGTAAGAATTAGCTGCTTGGAGCTACAATAAAATTGAGTTCCGGTTTCAGAAGCATGTGCTGTGGTATTCAAGATGGCATCAATGGCCAGGAGCAAAAAAGAACTAGTATAGTATGGCACTTGAAACAGAACTGAACTCAATGAAAGTAAGTGCAGCCCTATTAAGCGCTGCTTACTAGAATCAGACATGTTAGACAATATGATCCTTTAATCAATGCAGCATTGTGCAAGGCACTAATTGTATAAAACGAATAAAAAATAGCATGAATTCTCATATAAATAGAATATTAAGAAATACGACTGGATCAACCGTGTGACCAGTCGGATATCAAACGCAGTAAGGGAGGCTCCCACACTAATTGTCCCCGCCGTTATCAATTCGCGTAGAAATACGCGACACCATCCAAGCATAAATTTGTAAGAAAACTCCGCAAATTGTCTAGAAAATTATGTAAGTACTCTTAGGGTGACAGATATTACAACCGTCAGATACAGCAATGATGGTATAACAAACTATTTTCTTCTGATAGAGGCCTCTCCAACCCTAATAGCTTTTATGAACTATGTCAGAAAATATAGACTTCTAGGGGTATGCCTAGAAAAAGATCAGCTCTCATTTCCCTGCTCAATTTTAGACTTATGCTTTATGCCAACGAGGATTCCATGCTATCAGGCTTTGTCTACTTAAAACTAACCTAACTTCCTCTGCAAAAGTTCTTCAATGGTGGGAGACATAGTAACTTCTCTATATCAACTGCTGCATGGACCTCAATGTTCTAGAGATGCAGAGATAAGTTA
Organism: Triatoma infestans; assembly: GCA_011037195.1. Taxonomy (NCBI): domain Eukaryota; kingdom Metazoa; phylum Arthropoda; class Insecta; order Hemiptera; family Reduviidae; genus Triatoma; species Triatoma infestans. The sequence goes on along the minus strand of JAAEAF010005087.1, from coordinate 83,164 downwards.
GGATCTTCGAACACGGAGCAGCTTCTTCGCATTTGGCTTTAGATCACGACACTTTAACCTATCATAGATTTAAGTAGCCCTAGAATGCCTTTTCGGGGTTTCTGGTGACTTTAATTACATATCTGAGTGGCCTTATATGGAACGCTGTTTGTCAAAACTAAGAAAGTTTGAGTAAATTTAATTTTAAACTAACTGGCAGACTTGCAATACCCCTATAAATTAATCTTTTTCAGAAAAATGTTTCAAATAAAAGTGATACGTTTCTACTTATGCAGCAAGCTTCCAAGTTTAAAAATAATCGTTGTAACCGTTTTCGAGAAAATTTCAAAAAACTAAACAATGTATTCTGTATAATCGCACTTCCGGTAAAGCAATTTTCTTCAAATTCCGAATTCTATCAATGCTTCTATATATTACTATTAAACTATATATATTATACTCAATTGGTACTTTAGGGGAAAGCATAACGCTACTGTTCCCCCAGAACCCCCAAAAAATAGATTTTCTCGGGAAAATAAAAGTGGTAGGTATATATGTGTGTAGATAGTATACTAAGTTTAAACGAAATCGTTGCAGAAGTTTTAGAGAAAATCAAGAAAAAACTAAAAAATCCATTCATTCAAGTCGCACTTTCGGTTGATAAATTTTGTCCAGATTCTTCGTGTCTGATGCGATGGTAGTGCTTAAGAGGAATAACAAGTTTAAGCTTTCTGCGTCTTTCGTTTTTGAGATATTCTGTTGACAGGCAGAGAGTTGATAAACAAATAACACACCATTAGAGGCCATTCCCTAAAAACATTTTTTTTGTCTTCAAGGGATTCCAGAACATGTATTTTGTGAAAACTCAATTTCGAAAATCTGGCACGATCGCAATACTTGCTCTTAGTAGAAGTAAGAGAAATATAGTAAGCTATCTACAGTCTTTTTAAATCCGAAGCTAAAATTATCTTCAATGAAAATTATTCATTTCTTCGAAACTTGAACTGAGGATTGTATTTGAATGAAGTTGATTTAACACTCATTCACTATTGTTGTTACATTTATTAATACCATCCTTATTTTATTTATTAATATTTGATAGATGTTTGGAGAAAAAAAACAAGGTGCTAAGCATTATTGATTAATATGACATTTTAAAAATATAGATTTCAAGGATTAATTTTTACTCATTTTGAGCTTAGTAAAAAATACATTTTCATTGTTGCAACTTATGTGTACAACTTGTTACAACTTCAGTGTATCTTATGCAGGTCGCAATGTGCATAGTCTGCAACACAGCTCTCTTACCTTCTGGAATGACCTTGGGCTTCACAGCTGTGGCACTTCCTTATATGTTAAAGCCAAATGATTGGTTTCATATTAATAGCGATCAAGCTTCTTGGATAGGTAAGATAATTTATTGATTAAAATATGAGATTATTATCTTTAAACTAATAATGTTATAAATGTTTTCAATTATAACTTACAATTTATTTCCAGTTTTAAGCTGAAGTTTGATTTTTATATATATTCTATTTTTAGCTAGTATTGCAGCCATTATCACTCCTTTAGGATGCTTAACAAGTGGACCAATAATAGACAGGTTTGGACGAAGAACTGGTTTACTTATACTAAATTTACCAGCATTTATAGGCTGGATATGCATTGCAATAAAACCTTCCCTTACTTTAATATATATTGGAAGATTATTGACGGGTTTTGCATGTGGCATATCTAGCACACCGGCCACAGTGTTTGTGGCTGAATCTTCTACACCTTCACTCAGAGGATATTTAGTAACTGGAACTTCTATAGCCATTTCTTTAGGGGTGGCGATTGTCTACATAATGGGATTGTTCCTAAGAGTAAGTTTCATGAAACATATTATCTCTAAAGATTACAATAAATCACTCAGAAATTTTTTGCAATAAAAAATGTTATCTCTTATAGTGAAATTCTATTACCGGTTCTTCTGTGAACTCATGTTCTGTTTCACAGCACATATTTATTCTAGTATTTCACAATTTGAAGACGACAAACCATTCACTAAAGAGAGAGCTTCGTCTAATTATGAAATGATTTTATATTTCTAAGTGAAAGTGTCGATCGCTTAAGGATTTGAGTTTGAAAATGAGTCAGAAGACACTCATAGTTATATCTCATTAGATGGGTATATAATATATGCCCTAATTAAATCTATGGCGCAACAAGTCCATAAAGGACCAAGGTTTGCAAGACGGTGATATGTGGGGCATGTGGTAAACACATGAGGACATAATATGCCTAATAGCGGACAAAAATTCTACATTTTGTTTGTTTCGCTGTGAAGAAACCTTAGCGAAGCATAAACCTCGAATGTTCGAAAGCTACTTGAGGCAAGCGTAATCTGGCGAAAGAGATTTTTTCTGCATGACTTCATTTTTGGTAATCAATCGTTTTCGGATGTATTTGCCCACCTTTAGGATGTCTTGATAAACAATTGATACATGACATTACACACTGTTTTTCAATTGCCATTGTGCAATTGTGATATCACATATTTATCAAGCTGAAGATTTCAAATCGGCAAAACCTGCTTCACCCGTATCCTTTCAAATTCAAATGATCGTGTTGACTCAAGTTTTCTATCGTGATCATTCTTTGAACAGCAACAACGTTTACAGGAGATTCAGCTGAATAAAGTCCCATTATGATGCTACTCATTAATCAATCGGTGAACGCTTTTAAATTCAGAAACCATCCAAAAAACACAATATGGGACCATCTTCACCAGTAGCCTGTTGCAGCGCTCGATTCTCTGATCGTCATTCAATCCTACTTTAAAATCGTAGAAATCAGATTTCTAAAATATTATTTTTCAATTTCTACAGTTTATCAGGATTACAAACTGATTTTATTGCTATTCACAGTTACTAAATGAAAATAAATTTGCAATACTTTTCCAATAAAAGATCTATAATAATAATAATAATATAAAGATCATTTTACTTGCTTGTTTTCAGGCTCTACTTTCTGAGTGAACCTTTCACTTATTAATGAAAATCTCAGATATAAATATGTAATTTTTCAAAAAACAAATAGTAAAATTATAAAAATGGCTCAGTTTAATTCTTTTAAAGCAAAATCTGATTTTTTTTACTAACTATTTAGATAGTTAAAAATAATTTATAAAATAAAATATTTCAGGATGTTGATGATTTTAGGAAAATTGGCAACTTGTAGCTGGACTTTGTAGTGTCTTTCCAATAATTTCTATGCTTTCTATAATAAGCTTCATGCCAGAAAGTCCTGCATGGTTGATAAGGCGAGGAAAATACAAAAAAGCTTGTGAATCATTGCAATTTCTTAGAGGTAGAGTTGCTGCGGAAACTGTACAAAAAGAAATGGACGAACTAATAGAAAAGTTAAAAAGTAGCAGTAACAAAGCGTCAAGTTTTACTTCAGCGATAAAAGCATTTTCAAGACCAGAATCTTATAAACCTTTTATACTTATGAATATATTTTTTCTATTTCAACAACTGACTGGAGTTTTCGTAGTAATATTTTATGCGGTAAGTTTATTGGTTTGCTATCACTCGCACCCTCAAGATAAATTTTTATTTTTTTTTATTTCCATTGTGTTTAATATCATTTTGTAGGTAGATGTGGTGCAAGAAGCTGGTGTAAAATCAGATCCCTTTGTGATAGCAGTTTTAATAGGCTTAACACGACTTATTTTTACTATTAGTGCAGCTTGGATGTCCAAGCGACTTGGAAGGCGTATAACAGCCATTGTTTCGGGAGTAGGAATGACAATTTCTCTGTTGGTTCTCAGTACTCATCTGTTTATGGAACATACAGCAGTATATGACAATACCTTTGAACATCCTTTGGAAAATTTGAACTCCACAAATACGAATTTAACTAATACAGCAACAATTGTAAATGAAGATGCTGAGTCACCTTCACTCATTCCTATCATAACAATATTAATTTACATTTTAGCAAGTACTGTGGGATTTCTAACGCTTCCATGGGCAATGATTGGAGAAGTTTATCCTGCACAAGTTAGAGGCGTAAGTTATTCTCTTGAATTTATACTTTTGTGACTTCTTTGTTATTCAGTCTTAAACTAGTATGGTCAATTTGATGTATACCTTGCATTATTCATTAGGACAAACCTCTTGAACACAAACTTCCATGAACCACAACACTGGTTGGAGTTAATTCGTTCTTATTTCAATGTTTCAACTGTGTCTTGCTCAAAGCATTCTGAAAGTGGATGAATATGTTAAACTACTTTCAGAAAAGCAAGCAATTAAAAAGACAAAATCTAAAAACTTGATCACATAAGATATTCAAGAAAGGAATTAAACTAATAAAAATGTATAATCAAAATTTTAAAACTATCAAAGTAATTTAAATTGATTTCTAGATTGCCAGTGGAGCTACAACTTGTATAACTTACATAGTGAGTTTTATCGTAGTAAAATTATATCCAAAGATGTTAAAAACATTAAACAAACATGGCGTATTTTATTTTTATGGAGCAATGGCATTATTAGGAACAATATTTGTTTTCTTCTTTCTTCCTGAAACGCAAGGGAAAACGCTTGCAGAAATAGAACAGCAGTTTGCTAAAAGAAGTGAGTTTACAAGCTTATTATATTTATCACTGTTCTAGAAAATCTTTTTTTTACTTAGTATTATTATAATCGTATTTTTTTTCTTTTTTTGCAGAAAAAAGACGAATGAATACTGAAGAAGAAGAAAACTTACATAACAGTACAAAGATGGTAGTAATTAAAAATTTTTCCAATAATCGAGAGCCTTCCAATAAAAATGAGGCGTAAATGCAACCGTAGTGAAAGTATCTTTGGGTGCTGTGCAACATTTTATTCGTAAGGTACTATAGACAAATTCCGAATATGTTATATCGGAGCCTTCTCTTTGCACTGCTGGCCTCCGGACAGTGTTCCCTCGTTATTATTATTATTCCCAAAAGGGGAGGGGAGTAAACCCTACGCTATCCAAAGCCCCCTCGGGCCCATATAGCTGCCCCTAAAGAATACCTACCACTGGGACTAGAATGAAAATCCCTCGTTACAGATAACACTGTCCATCACCGGACAGTGAGCTGTAAAAGGCTCCTAGGAAGAAAAAAATCTAAGGACAGCAGCTGTACTCGAACCCCTGACCTCCACGTTGCTAATTATCCCTTCCTTCTTGATATTCTTACTCTATACATAAAAGCTTAATATTCTTGTTGGAAAAACTTTCCGGATAAATTTACCTTTGAGTTGTTGTGAGGAAACTGAGATATTAAGATTGCCTTTATTACAAATCAATTAATCATCATCTGATAGGTGATAAGTAAGCTAAACCTTTAGTAAAAATTCTTAATTTTAAGAAAATTAACTCACTAAATATATTTTAAATATTAAGAACTCACTAAATATATTTTTTAGTAAAAAAATTGTAGTGTAAAAGTTATGTAGGAGTTTCACGACTTTTTTTAAAAATTAATTTTGAGATCTTATTTGACAGGGGTTCCCGTACAAAATATTCATTACAGGTTGTAGAATAACTTCCAGGAATCAATAATCGCTTGTTTTACTACTTTTATCGAAAGCATCTTTTCTATTTACTGAACAGAAAAAAAAAAATTGGGACTGAGAGAAATAGTTAAACAAGAATAAATAATTGCAGTAATATCAGGCATCTGAATTTTTTTTTTTCAATTATTTTTATCTGAATTAATCATTCTACAGACTCTTAAAATCAAACGAAAAGTTGGACGGTACAGATTGTTTTATACAATGCATTCAACAACCTGCATCAGATATATATTTATATTTTTTGTAATAATTACAACATAATATTCTAATAATAAACTATATCACACCAAGAAAATAAATTTTTGTCCATTTTTTAAATAAATTTAAACATCTATATAAAATTAGCTGCATGTTATGTTCCTGCCTTGCCCATTATTGAAATAGTTCAAATTTTTATATATTATAAATGTGTATTTTATTAAAAATGCTTTTTTTGGTTAAAAAGCTAACAAAATTTGCATTGTTTTATATATATAATCATAAAAGCATTTTTGCAAAATAAGTATTGGTCTTTTGCTGTACTGAATTAAAATTTCCTATCAGATCCCCACCTGTTGTCCTCTATGTCAACGCAATCTGTGTATTGCATGTTATGGGCATCTCTTACTAAAAGTATGTCTTTCTAAATCGTATTTTTCACAAATATCAATGAATTCTAAATCTTATGAACGATATTTAAAAAAAAAAAAAATTATAATTATAATATGGTTAAATATATCTAGATCGGTAAAGGTCTTTCTAATTACATCTTTTGATTTGCAGCGAAGAATTCATATTATTAAAGATTCCATGGAATTTATTAAGACAACTTAATAATGAAGCAAGAGAAATGACCAATATCTTGGGCTCGAAGTCTGAAGAATGAATTTCTTAACTGTAACTTTTAAATGTAGTATTTTAAGTTTCGCTAATTTTAAGAGATGACCCTTAAGAATGCAGAACTACATTCACATATTGTACTTATCAATAAAAATTATGATAGATTATTTTTTACTTACAAGACTTCACAATTTTAGAATGAACGTTTTTCAAAATTTAAATTGATGATTAGTAATTGAATTAAATTGATGTTTTTCAAAATTAGTAAAAAGATGATTAAGTTTATATAAAGAATGAAAAGCTAATTTAAGTTTACTCGTGCCAAGTGTTGCTTAATTTTCAAGACTAGGCAGTTAAGAATGTACAATATTATTATATTATAATTATTATTAACTGTCAGGATTAGCTCAGGATATTATCTAGGAAATTACTGCCAACATTCCAGATGCCATATTTAAAGTAAGATTAGAATTACTACTTCATTAATAAAATATATGTAAGAAGTGACACTATAAAAGATCAAATTTATAACTAATTATAAAATAGTTCGTTTGAACAAATAAGGAAGATATCTTAGTCGAAATTGATGTATCTATTATCTAAATCAAGTCTTCATGTTATCTAGTGTCTTAGTAATATGGATAGATATAATATTATTCATATTATAATCATAGATTAATAAGTACAAATACTTTCAAACTGTGATCCAATAATTATTTAATAAATACAATATTTAAAAATTGTTAATTATTATTATATTAATAAATGCTTTGTTTTCTATGTCCTTTGTTTTAAATATAATATACATGTTTTTATGTGTTCTCTTTCTATCAGACAAAAGTTAAAACTTAAAAGCGATAAATATAGGCTAGCAACAAACAGTACCCATAAAATGCCAAAATCTACTTTCAACTTGCCACAAAAAGTCTATCTCTTAATTAATTAGTCTCGGCAAAATTGCAATTTTTGTTGTTGTTATTTTGTTGCCAAATATTACAAAATAAAGCGAATTCTTAAGTAAAGTTTACCATTTGATTAATGAAGATTTTAAGACATATTACTTTTTGCTTACTATTATCGATTACTTTGTTTCTCAGGAAATATTTCTATGTTTAATTTTTTTATTTATTATAATTTATTTTTGTACTGTTGCTTGAAATATACGCATTTCTTGTATATAGTGAACATAGTAAAGATAGTTATACTTATTAGGTGAACATAATAGTTATTTTTATTAGGTTGATTAAGCGAGCAGAAAAACAGGGTATATCGGACAACAGTGTTGATGAAGTGGGAATCTCACCAGACAAAACTTTGGAAAAATCACATAAACTTAAATTGGGTAATGAAAGAAAAGGGCAGCGTTGCCTGGACTCGAATGTCGAGTGGACTTCCATGTTCTAAGCTAAGATCACTTGGTAATCCTGTTCCTGGAAGTAAAATAACTTTAGGCATGACATTCTATCTAGCTATATTCTCATCTGATTGAATGTCGCGCGGGCTCCGACCCGATGCGATCTAATTTACTTGCAATAATAAAAGTAACCGGCCACTTATGGAACTGATTATCAATATAACGCCTACAAACGGAATATTTTAAAGGCAACTGGAATAAATTTCTAGTTATTTCTGTAATTTAAATATTATAAATTACATATAATCAAGAACTCTACAATAGTATAATTAATATCAATTACACCTATTTTCAAATTGCACACTACAATTTAAAGGTTATATAATATGAAAAATGCTGTTTAATGGGGGATGCAACCAGAAAACACTATTATTTTTAATAAAAAACTCCCCCAATTTAGATAACTTTACTCATTATAAAGATAAAATGGTCAACATAAACGAATGTTGAAAGGTTTTTTCCCACCCTGATCCTAGTTGTGGTCGGAATTTGGTTTTACATTGAATAATCTACTCTAATTAAAACAATTATGGAAAAAAAATGAAATATTAAAATAAAGAATATAAAATTTCGACTCATTAAAGCAGATTTAAGGGGTGAAGAATTTCAAATGAAATTACGCCGGATACTATTTCTTCCAAAATCTCTACACCAAGACAAAAGAACGAAGAGCATTTCCTTAGAAGTTCACTCTGTTAGAAATGGGAGATTCTTTATGTAAAGAATAAATACAGCTCAAGGAAAATATGAGATAGTTGACCTTATTATAAGAAAATACCCTCAAATATGTTATTGAGATGTTTTATTACAATTTAAGCTCAACGGAATTCGGGAAGGGTCACGAAAACGTGTAGTTAATAGTAGTACTATTTTCTTGCCTAATAAAACAAAATTTATGCGCTACTAAATGGATGTTGGATACTTGTAGAGGGAGTGGCTATAAAATAAATTTCACTGTGATCTGAACGATCTATTGGGTTCAATATTTGCTAGCATTTGTACATAAATGTAGTTGTGAGTAAAGTGTAAAATTACGAGTGAATGATTGAATGTGTATGGTGGTGAGCTATTGTTGCCTGTGGGTACGCTACATATGGACAACTCAAGTAGTTGCACATGTCTGCAACAACAATCTCTGTAGGTCCTGTAACTGTAAATTGAATGCCACGATCCGTATAGAAGTAGTCAGGTACGGGGAGACTTATAATCCTAGCATCCTCTATACTGAAAATGTAGAAAGCAAAGAGAAATTATTATATCGGTAGAACTGAGTTCCAGGGAAAGGCCAGAACAATGCAGGATGTAATAAAAATAATAACTAAAATTCTAAATAGAACAAAAGTCTCTCCTCTTGGAACTAATTTTCTAACAATAACAGTTTTCATAGTCTTTTTTTTTTACTTTCTTTTTCTCCTTCTATTCATTAGATTATTTAAATATTACTCTATTTATTTTACTATACAATATAATATAAACTTAAAATCACTCTCTTATAGATTTCACATCTAATTTACAATTTCATATTGACATTTCTTTGTTTCTGGTCATGATGCACCAGGCATCATCTACCACTCTAGTTCGTCTCTCCATCTGATGCTGGCCTAATGTACTTCTTTCCCTGTCCCGAGGTACGCGCTTCAACAAATATTAGCTCAAGATATCCACTTATTCTTCCCACATGGTCAAACACTTCCACTTTATATGTAATTGGGCTGTGATTTTTAATGTCCGGTTTGATCCTTTTTTTAATTAAAATAATGCAGAATATAACGCAAATAATAACGAATACACATTCTTCAACTGAATTAAATCTATACTGGCATTATTTTTAATTATTCAAGGTGCATACAATATTATAAGTTTCTTCTTTTAGAACAATCGACTTTCAAATTCAGATTATTTGTTAGAGTTTATTGCTGTGAAGAATAATTCCATTTCTTTATTTTTAATTATTCAAGGTGCATACAATATTATAAGTTTCTTCTTTTAGAACAATCGACTTTCAAATTCAGATTATTTGTTAGAGTTTATTGCTGTGAAGAATAATTCCATTTCTTGGACTCAGGAGAGAGTAAGTAAGACCCAAACGAGATAGGGCAGTCTTATCCTGCATTGAATAACGTGATGGTTCTCTTCAGTGAGTTTCAGTAAGATTATTTGGATAATGGATAGATATATCTCTTTACATATTAGGCTTATGCTGGAATTGAACAAACTAACTTTTGAAACATTTGAACTGAAAATCGATTTTATTAAAAACAGATATACTTATTACAATGGGTTCCCTGAATTTAGCTTGTATAATTTCTGAACATTATCCGAACTTCTTTCTTTCTTAGTTCCCATACAAATGCATTACAAAAAATCCTATATATATATATATATATATAATTTTCTAACATACAGTGAACAACCAAAATCACGAAGTACTTGTACACCTTGAATTAAAGGTATTTGTAGATGGTTTAAACTTATCGTTTTTTGTACGTGGAATTATTTTAATTTACTCATCTTACCTACACGATAAACACTGAAGTTATTTCGTAAGAATATCAGCACAAAATTTCTTAAACAATTGAATTCCAAAGATTTCCTTATATCAGTTTTAACTGATATAAGCTGGAATTATTCTTAAAACATCATATACTCATTAGCTGTGTAACACATGTCTTCTCATTTATTTATTTTTCAACAGAAATTACAATTTTGTTGACATTATTAATACAATTATGTATTTTATTAAGAATTGTGATTCAAAGGTAAAATAAATAAAAAAGCATTATTTAGTAAAAATATTTATTTACAAGAAATCAGAGTCTATCTCCCATTCTGACGGCAACATTACGCAGCTGTCCATAAACTTTTGATGGTGGACTACCCAAAATTAAATTACATACAGCTCTCATTGCCACTTGAATATTTTGATACGATCCTAAAATATGAACTTTGGTGTCTGCTAATACTATTCTTGTTTTTGTAATATTCTCAATGGTGAATTTTGTTCTTCCTCCTTTCCCAGCCAACCTTCCAACTGCCCGAGATAAATGATCACCTCTCAATGTTTTTACATCTTTTATTTCAAAAGTTTCAACGAAAAGATTTTCTAAACGCAACAGGGCTAAAGCATCCTCTACATCAAAACCATAAACAAAAGCTTTCACAAAATCAGCAGCCTTTTGTACATAACTTATATCTTCTGTTTCTGGACAGCTTCTGATTTCTACATTTCTTGTTTTAAGATTAAATCGAATTTGTAACTTTAAGTGTTCCACTATTGGGGTATATATTTTCATCCAGTTTTCCTTAAAAGGAGCAAACCTATGCTGGGGTACTGGTACTTTTCTATACTCCACATTACTGGGCTTTGACTTTTTTGTTTTGGGCTGAGAAATACTTTTTGAAGTCTTACCTTCTACACCATTTACTTCTTCAATCTCCATGTCCAATAATTGGCCACCCCTTTTTGGAGCTTTCTTAGATGTTCCAACATCCTCTTCACCCATTTTTAAAATGATAAAACTTTATTATTTTACTATAACATTTTCATAAAAACAGATAAAACAAAACACCCACAATAATAACCTAAATAAAAGAGCACGTGATGAAAGGTAACAATATATTAGCCTCGCGGATATTTTAGAAAGCTCTTTAAAGACAGAGATATTAATCCTCTTATTTGAACGCAGGTTGTAGATAACCTTTAACATGGGTATTTTAAGTAACATATGATATACATAATATGTGAATGTTTTTGAGATAAATTGAATTTCTTTATTGTTTTTGTTTGTTTACTTCAATAACTTATTATTTAATAAAGACCAATGGACCCCAAACAGGAATCAATTACAACTGAATCCCGTAAGTTAAAGGTTAATGTTTACATTACCTCTATGGAGAGGATAGAAGAAAATATAAATTTCATTGCCTCTTTGCACAAAGAGGTTTTTTTTAACATTCTATAAGCAAGTAGTAAAAATTGAATGGCGCCCGAGTAACTCGGTATTCAGTAAAAATTAAATATATAAAAAAATCCTTATTGGCTATATTAATTAAGTAATTTTGATATAATCAAGACAGTTGTTAATAAATGAAACACACGTCCTGTTTAACATATTTTTTTGCTATTTATTTATTCTCAAAATTGAAAATAATCCTAAAGAGGAACATTTAAATATTAAAGAACTTTTAAAACGAAACAATAAAGTTATTCACTTGTACCAATATATTTAAATGCACCTATTTAAGATTCATTAAATTTTAGAATATCTATTTGCATGGAATAGATCATAATCCTAGGTGATTATTTTTTCCAGTTCACAACAAAAGTCAAGAAACCTGTCGTCTCTGTGGATCTCGTTCAAATTGTCGAATGCATGATATATTTGATAATAGCAAAGACATACTGGAACAAATTAGTTTTTGCGTGCCAATTATTATCCTATCTCATGACCCCTATCCCCAAAAGATCTGCGAACCATGTTTTGAAGCGCTTGCGGTAACTGTCAGTTTTATAGAGAAGTGTGTTGCAACGGATCAAAGGTTCAGATGGAGTGATGAAGTTTATATAAGGTAATAACATAAAAAAATCTCTCACAAATTTATATTTAAATTTAATAAGTCTTCGTTAAAGTAGTGATGAAACAATGTCTGTAGCAGCGTGGTACATTAATAAGAACAAAAAATATTGGTAGATGCCTCACAGAAAACAGTTTTGGTTTCAATAAACAGAGGTAGAATTATTTTTTTTTTTTTCCAGAACTATGAATATAAATCACCTACCACTTGATGGACCAGCAGAATGTGAAATATGCAAAACGTATTTCACAGATATGAGCTTATTTGATACTCATATAGAACAACATAAGACCAAACTGGATCGTAAGTTTCATTTCATCTATTCAAGGGACAATTCAAAAGATGGTAAGGATAATCATTATGCAATCAACGGTGCAGTATGTAAAAAACATTAAAACGTGAAACTTATCGTTTCTATAATCCTGAAACTGAGCAGAACTTAAAAGAAGAAGCATGACGAATATAATCTCTGACGTATCCTGTATAAGGATGTTATTCAATAATCGTTTGTTATTTTAGTAAAAAAAGGATTATTTCAGAAAACTATGACATTAATAATTTAAGAAACAAATATTTTTCTACAGGTTTAGTTTGTGTGGAAGGTGAAAACGATTATTCACAATATAAAAATTCTTTAGTTTACAAATGCCATAGTGATAAATTATTTTCTTCACAATGTAAGTTAGTAGAAGATAATGATTATGGAAACATTCAGAAAACAATAAATGGATTAGATTCTAAGAAAGCTATTTCAGAAACTGATACAAAACGCCAAGTAAGCAGTTTAGAATTTCTACAGATATTTCTGTATACATGTCTTCTTTAAACAGTTTCTATTGTCTATATCGTCAGTGATGTTACTATGTTTTATTAGTTAAAATTGCAATTTCTACAGAAGATGAAAGAAATAATTAAAAATATATGATCTTTAAGGCTCTATTCTCATGCATTTATTATATATCTATTGAACTTGGTTCAAAGCTAAGATTCCGGTGATAATAATAATAACAGTGCTCTTTTAAATAATATTAATACAAACATATGTCATAATAAGACAGTAGGACATGGGCTTAGGCCGTCTGCCAGGAAATAGCTAAGTGGTTAGCGTACTGGACTTCCACGTGAAGGACCCGGGTTCGAGTTCAGCTGTGCTACTCTTAAATTTTTTCTTCCAAGGAGCCTCTACGACTCAGTGTCCGTGATGGACAGTGTTGTCTGTAACGAGAGAACACTGTCCGGAGGCCGGGTGCATTGAGAAAGCTCCGGGCACCAGTGACATTGATATTGACGCACCTTAAATTAAAGGAAAAAAATAATACTAACTTTATTAAAAAGCGACAGACCAGCCACATAATTCGGAATTCTCGCAACACAAGGCAACTGCCAATGAAATGAGTTATATCTTCTATCTCACTCGTATTGCACAGTAATACATACACCCCTCGGGCCTGCATACACTGTAATTTAGACTAAGTAGCTCGCCTCTTATTTCAATATTGAGATAACTAGATGGACATCGTCACTGTTGATGTAATGGTCAGCCCGGAGATCGCGCTTAGTTCACTGTACAACTTGAAATCTGGAGTTACTTATACTGCGATTTAAGTTTTCTGTAAATTCATTTTTTAATATTTCCGGCTGCTTTTCAAAGTTATGCTCACTCAGGATATCTGGCATTACAATTCCATAATGACTAAGTAAATCTGATATTTTTTATACCAATATAAGTTTTTGTTTATAATTTAAGAGGCCAAAATTCTAGGGATTCTGCATTGACAGAACTTTAATATTGTACCGATAATGTAGTCTGAAAGTGAACAAATATAGTGGGAGCGAGTTGGTTTCTGTCTATAAAATATAATTAGGGGTGCACATAGGTAGCTTAAATATTTTTTTAAGAAAAAAGGTAAGCAGTTTTTCCTCAATATGATGTTGTTGGAAACCCCAGACCTGCGCCGCATAATACATGATTGATCTCATTACAGCGTGAAATATGTTATATTTTGCGGGAACGGTAACATTTTTATTTGTAATGAGAGTACCATATACAGAGAGTATAGCGGCCTTCGATTGACTCAATTTTTCCTGAAAATGTTGCGTGAGTGACAATTTTGGGGTCAGCCCCACTCCTGAATACTACTAAAAATTAACAATTTCTATATTTAACTTCCATATTCCGTTGCCGCTAACCTACCCCCCTCCTTGTAAACACCATAATTTTCTACTTGCTTAGATACACAAATATGCTTTCTACAAATATATATACACAAAGAAGGATTAAGGGTGCTTTATGCCATTTTTCTTCTAACTGAATTCTTTTGTAAATAAATATCTGTTGCAACCTAAATTCTGTTAAACCAATCCTGCGAAGTTTTAATTTGCATGATCTAAACCATATATATCCATAGAAGACAAAACTGGCGGCAATGGATATTTCATACCACCTATATTCTGCATAATTTTTTCTTTCACTAGATACGATTCATATCGTTGTGTATCGTATGTGTATCTTTAGCAACGCAATCAAAATATAAACTATAAATTTTAGTCTGATTTCTTCCTGATTTTAGTCTGTTTTTGTTCTCAATGATGGAAACAACCATGTCATATGGAATAGAATTTATTGCACAAAACACAACAAACCTTCAACCTTGCGTGATAAAAATTCAGGATACTGCAGAACAATATTTTGTAGAAGTAAGGTGGCCAGGATGATAAATTCATAGCTCTCTCCAAATATAGAAAATTCCATTTATTTCCATCTAAAACAAATTTTACACAATCTCAGAATATATTCTACCATTAAATTGAAATCTATAATATACTCTAACTCTACAAGTAATATATGAGGCAAACATTTGGGTGCCATCTTTAATATTATCATTTTTACGTTCAGCATTAAAAGGTCTTATATAGAATAAAGGAGGTGCTCTATTAACTTTTATTTTAGATAAAAATCTGCCAGCAGTCGTAGAATCATTTATTAAAGCAGGTGCATCAACAGTATTACACCTAGGATTCCACTTAATACGTATTTTAGTATGACTAGAAATAACTCTCTTCTTAACAGACGCCGTAGTGGTCTCACCAATATACTTAGTCTTTGGCGGATTCCATGTTGTTGCAATAACATCATCTTTAGTTATATTATCACAAAAATATTCAAAATGATTAGGTCCAGCAGCGGATAGGTCAATAATAGAAACACTTTCAGGAAAATAATAATCAATACTTTCCAATTTCTCCTCTTTTTATTTTTAATTGTAATAGCCAAAGAATTTATTAAAATCATTCTTACTAGATTTTCCTGTATTTAAATGCCTAACATGATGTATATCAATAAGCCACAATACATTTAGGCTCACTTTACCATACTGCTGACAATAACCCTTAAATATATCCAGATCATTATTACAATCATAATTTAATACATTTAAATGCTTAAAATGATAATGATCTTGCGAACATCCAGTCACATGAGCACAACTCCCTTCACGGTCTTACATAATGTTGTATACATTTTAGCCCTATTAATACTTCTCCTCATCCGACGATAACGGCGAGGACGGAACAAAAAAGGCATCCCGACTAGGAATAGAAGTACACTCGCCTAACGATACCTGGAAAAAGGCAAATCGGCATTCGGCATATTTCAACACGATCTTGAAACTCCATTAAAATTTTAGGGTCACAATTTTGGAATTTTAGCTTCACATTTCCGAATAGATTCCGGTGGATGATATGTTGAATGGGAAAAGTTCTGATAAAAAAATCGAGTGAATGACTGTATATCACATAGCTTTTGGGTATCTGCAACCAAGTGAAAATTGTATTAAACTTTGATCCAAAAAAAAAAAGTAAAACTAAAGATTTATGGTATGAAGTGGAGTAGCAACTTCTTCGAAGATCTTGATATCCATCTGAGTTTTTTACCGTAATAACAGGAACAGTTCCACCAACTCTTCGCTAAGAGCCTAAATAATTGCATTAGAGGATTCTACATGAGTGCAAGATAGATGTATTTTTCCTAGACTATAGAACTAGGAATGACCAGAAAGCCACATGCACGACAACCAAGAAAATCTATTTTGGCTTCTTCACTTGTTTACTTTTGTGAATTGTGGGAATCCGTCTGTAAAGTGAGTGAAAATGGAAGAGAAATGCATTTTTGTGAGCGAGCTAGAGTTTATCCAAGCAACTGCAGGCTAATAAATTATCTCTGCAGGCTAATGTGTAAATGCGAAGGATAATCGCCAAGATCCATATAAGTGCTTAGCAAACTTATTTCACACAAAGATATCAGACAAGTTTTATCTCCTTTTTTGTTACGGTTTCATTTTTAGAGCAGTCTTCTTAAATAGTGTAAATACTAACCTTAGAACTATCCATTTTCGAAAAGTTACATCACTGTCGATTATCATATTAAGTAACTATGAAAAGTTTTTATAGAATTTTCTACCTCTTATTGCAGGTGGGGAAGGATATGATGAAAGTTTTACTTACTGATGTGAAGAAAAAGACAAAGGTTGTAAAGTTGTTTAACGCTAAAAAAAAAATGGTGAAACATTCATTTCTCTTACAAATTTTCCAACTTACCTTCTGATATTGTTTCAGGAAAAAATTATAGATACATGTAATAATCAACAAACTAAAAAGCAAAAAAAAATGTTTACCTGTACATTTTGTCATGAAAATTTTCCAACTAACAAAGATCTTAAAGCACATTCCATTGAAATTCATAATTCAGCAGTAAGTGCTGATTGGGTTTGTAAATTCTGCAATAAATCTATGACTACTAAAGTAGGCCTTTTAATTCATGAACGGATACATTATGGATCGAAACCTTATATTTGTGAATGGTGTGGCAATGGATTTAGGTAAAGGATTTTATTTATTTATGTTTTTTATAAACTATAATTTATTTATTTGATTTTTTTTTTTTTTTGCTTTATAGATCAAGAGCTAATCTTACACAGCATCAAGTGATTCATACCGGCGTACGAAAATACTCTTGCTCTAGATGTAATAAAAAATTTTCACGAAGATCATTTGTGGAAACTCATATGCGCGTTCATACTGGTGAGCGTCCATATTGTTGTGATATCTGTGGTTACCGCTTTACACAAATAGGAGATATGAGGCGGCATCGTAACAAACATCAAACCTATCCTGCATATACATCTCCAAATATTAAATCAGATCAATTAGCTATTGAATAACCTTAATTTCAGATTTCTTCCGTCGTGGTTATAATTATTTTAAACAGCTTAGTATTTCAGAAAGTAAATGAATAAATAGATTTAAAGAAATACTTCAATTTCTTTTTTTCAATACCTGAGACCAGCTTTTTTACTTTCTCTTAGTAGGTATTACGTTCGTATCAATTTTCGAAATTGAATTTTTACCGGAAATACATGCTTTGGAATCCCCTGAAAAACAAATGTTTTTTTTGCGAATGGTCTGTATGAGTGTTTTAACATAATCTCTCAAAAACGTAAAAGTCGTAGACCACCGCATCAGACACGAAGATTTTGTGCAAAATCCATCAACCGGAATTGCTATTTTACTGAATTTTTTTTTCTTCAGTTTTTCGATAAAATCTCGAAAAACTGCTTCAACGATTTTCTTTAATCTTCATATACTATCTACATACATAAATATCTATCACTTTTTTTTAAAAAACATTTTTTGAGGCTTCTGGGGGAATAGTAACATTATGCTTTTCCGTAAATTACCACTTCAAGAAGCATTGATAGAATTCCAAATTTGAAAAAAAATCGATTAACTCGGAAGTACAATTTCACACAATAGATTTTTAAATTTTTTGGTATTATCTCGAAAACGGCTATTACATTTCTTTAAATCTAGAACGCTTGCTATATTGATAAAAACGTATCACTTTTATTTGAAACCTTTTCCCCAAAAAAAGTATTTTAGAGGGTTACAGGGGGTCTGTCAGTTAGTTTAAAATTTAAATTTGCAAATGCTTTCTCGGGTTTAACATAAAGCTGCACATAAGAACCCGCTCAGGTATGCACGTAAAAAATCCTCACGACCATTTTTTTTTGGTCAGCCCAACTGAACATTGTAACGTTGCAATTTTAATGATAATTTCTTAATTAAATTGCAAGGAATTAGAGTAAGAGAAAGTCGTGTGAGGTTTCACTCTCGTGTTTTACAGTTCATAGTATCCTGGATGCCAGGCAAGCAGGGTGTGCTCATGAAAAAGCACGGTTTGATCCGAGAATGTTCGTTAATATATTTTATGAGCTCAGAAATCTTTTGCAACATATCTAGGGGGCAGTAATGAAATCATCTTTCTGGCCTGATGCATGCGGATAAAGCAGCGAACTGATGTAGAGTAATGCTTTACAAAAGCAAGCGAATCTGTTTCGCAGATTCCGCTCCAACAAAGCTTCAATGATTTATTTTTACTTGTACATTAACTTCAAGATTGGCCTACTAATATTTTTCCGGAAAAATGCATTTGTGGAGGTTTGGGGCAGCTATGAACTTAGGTTTTACTCTCAACCGAACTTCACTATATAGTACGCTTCCACTATCTTATATTTATCTAAGTAACTTGTAAAACAATCCAATTGTAAGTACTCATTATTAGAATCTGTGATATTCAATGATATAATTTATTAATAATATTTTAAACTATTTTAATGAACATACTAAAAAATAAATAAGTCCACATTTTATACTATAAATTGTATCAATTGCTTGTTTTTAAGTTAGTTTTAAAAAGAAACTGTATTGTGATATTAGTTAAATGAAATTATAGTTGTGTTTAATCATTTTTATGGCAAATAAATATAACACTAATAATATTTGGCGTTTGCTTTATTACATACTCATACTGTTATGGGAACTATTATGATTGTATAAATTTTCGAATTTGAGTTTTCGCTGGAAAAGCCTTTAACATTTTTTTTTAAGCCTTAAAAAATGTTTTTTTGCTTAGGTGAACTATATATTTCAAAAACGAAAACTCGCTAGGAGCTCAAATTTGTTATCAGCTTAGGTAAACCCTGCATGAAGCACGAAAGTTTTGGACAAAACCCAAAAACGAATGTGCGACTACTTACTGAATGGTTTTTACTATTTTCGCGTGTTTTTCCCCGAATATATCTCTCTTTCTCATCAGAGATTATATTTTCTGTAAAAGCTTGCTTCTTTTTGTGGTCATCGACCGGTTTTCGAGCATGTGTGGTGTGTATCAACTAAATTGGCTCTGTTCAAGTCTGTGTTATCACACGGTTTTGACAAAAACATCCTGATGATGGGCGAACGCCTGAAACCGGTCGAGTATCACAAAAAGAAGCAGGCTATCACGGAAAATATCTCTGATGCTTTCCGGCTCTGCGGAACCAACCACAACTATCTCTCTTTCTTTCTTTAGTTTTCCTTATACTTCGTGTGTTAATCTACACACAAATTCCTCCTCACTTTTTATTTCAAATACCTTTCAGGAAAAATTGATTTTTTTAAGGATCTTGGAGAGCTGGAAGCTTTCCTCTAAAGAATTGCTTACAATGTATGGTTCTACCACCAATATCATATTTAAGATATATTAGTAGCATTGCTATGTATTTCAAATTTGAAGAAAATTGGGTCAATAAGAAGTACGATTTTAAAACTTTATAGGGTGATTTTTTTTTTTCTTAACTTTCTAAGAACCAGCTACAACAATTTTCTTTGAACTTATGCAATGATAACTGCATAAATATAAATCTATCACTTTTATTTGAAATATTTTTCGAAAATACTAAGATATTTGGTTGATTTCTATACGATAAGTAGTATCTTCACTAAATAAATGGTAGCTGTCTGGTAATTTAGCCATATGAAATTTAGCACAACATGTGCTTATGCTGATATTCCAAATGAAGTGGTAATTGGCTGGGATCAAACCTCTATTCCTAGTCTCAGTTGGATTTTATTTGTTATATTAACAAGTAAGATATAGTAAATTTGTTATAATGAGTAAGACATATTAAAGTAGTAAAAGGGTCCATGGCTCCTGATTGGATGTTGGGTGTAATGCTTACCTGAAAAATATACATTACCTTACTTTGAATACGCATTACTTTACTTTTAAATTAAAGGTTTAAAGAAATTGTGATTCTTGCAACCAAGAGAAAGACGGGTGAGTTGCGAGTGTTATCAGACTTAAAAAAAAAAAGATTGAGAGAAGGCTTATTTTGTTAGTTCTTTTATTATCAGTAAAATACATTTTCTCCATTTCAAATTTATTTAAATGGAACACAACATAAACATCAAATAACTATTTCCATTTTTATTTCAGCTGGTGACTGATCAGTTAACAATAATAGGAAAGGCTATTTATTGTAATTAATGAAGAAAAAAAATATAAGTAAATATATAACTAATTTTAATAAAATAATGCAATATTTAAAATTAAGATAAATTTATTTCTAAAACTAATTTAGCATTAATATGGAAAAATTAAAAGTTTTTTTCTTTTTTTAAGGTAAACAATGCTTCTTTTCATTCATTACTACAACGATTAGACTAACTTAATTAAGGGAAATTGTTATAGATAAATTTCATAAAAGAGTAAACTTTTTTTTTATAGGAAGTACAATAATTGTGATAATACAATAAAATATATATTTATTTTTCCAAAAACTAATGTGAGAACAAGGACATTTACAAAAATCTTCGATTGCAGTTGTGACTATTATATCATTCATGTCAATGTAGCATCTATCTGTGTAATCCAAGGAATGGTCAATTTTATTTTCCTTCTGTAGCTTAGGTCCTTAGAAATTGGATTTCTTTCAAGGTATACTGTTGCTAACTTTTTATTTGAAGTAAGCTCATCCAAGCACTTCCAAGCAGATATGTTATTATTATTTATCTGGAAACAAAAGCATATTTAACTAATTTGTTTCGGTAAGGCAAAAAAAAGGATCGAATTAAAAAAAAAACGGAAATTATTATATGGCAATGACCAAATTATGCTGGCCTATTACAATATAACAAAAGGCTTTATGATATTGAAAATATTTTTAAATTACTACAAGTTTCTATCCCCGAAGTTTTCCCGGTCATTTGTAAAGAGAACTTCTTAATTTTTGTTGAAATTACTATTTTATATAAGAATAGGATTCTCATTATTATTTACAACATGAAATATCTTGCCGTCTTCAGGGGCTCTAAAGATAAATAAAGAAGAAAATTGCAGCAAGGTTAAAATCTTAACGTGTTAAAACATAGTCAGGAAGAGTGCTGAAAACCGATTTTATAATAAATTCCCGGGATACGACGTCAGGACCAGTCGAGAAGACTTGAATGCGAAGGTGGGCAAGGAAGCGACGTACGTACCAGTAATCGGAGTGCGCCATAGTAAGTAAGGCAAGTACCAATGTTACCAATGATAATGGAGCCAGATTGATTGATTTTGCAGTAGATGAGAACGTGAAAGTGACCAGTACCTAATTTCCTCATAAAAAAATTCACTTAGAGCCATAGGTGGCGGGTGTTGTGACGCGGAATCATATAATGCTAATCGATTCCCGACATGCAAATAATACTGAGGGCATAAGAAGCTTTAGAAGGGGTTTACAAGAGAGCAGATGATGTGAAAGAATTATTAGAAAGAGGATGGAGTATTTCGAGACCTTTTAAACATTCGAGATATCTAGACTAATATGAATGAGGAGAAAGAGAATAAGGGCTTCTGGTAAGGTCTGCATTACCTTTGAAATGTTAAAAGTACGGCGGAGGCGCTAATGACCACCGCTGTCGATGCGCCGCAAAAAAAAAATGCGGCGGGAATGGGCTTCGTGAGGAACTTTTAGAGAAAGTAATGTGAGCCTAAAGACTATGCTTTGGCATAAGAAATGAAGCCGGTTAAAATGTAATAATTACCGTGGTATCTCATCCCTGTACATAGTGTACAAAATTGTGGCAATCCTTCTTACTAATAGGACTAAAAGAGCAGCTGAGCAAGTAGTTGAAGGATTCCGTCAGAACAGGACAACGACAGATCACGTTTTCATTACGAGAAATATCCTTATAATGGATTTCAAGGTGGCTTAATTCCATTTTTTTGAGGGCTCCTCAATTGTATGAAAAGTCTGCAAATGCCAACTAAAATCATAAGTCTGATCAGGATGATCCTGTCTAACTCCGTGACAAAGTATTAATACAAAATTAAGTTTTACAAGAATTCCCAATGAAGGAAGGTTTCAAACAAGGAGATCCGGGTTCCCCGATACTCTTTAACCTAATACTTGAGCTGGCTCTCCGCAAATTATCCATAAGCTTTAGTGGCAACATCTACAATCAAGTATGCAGATGATGTGGTCATAGTAGCGCGATCTGAGGTCGCTTTGGAGAAGTAATCATGGAGTTTGAGAATGATGGTTTAAAACGAGGAGGGCAAGAATATTTAGAGATTTGCATGTAGGATAGCACTATTTCGAGGGCGTAAGGGCCTTCAAAAAAAGTAATTAAAGAATGCTACCTCATATCGTAATTAAGCTCGGAAAGATACGATAGTTGGTCAACTGCAATGAATGGAGGAAAGAAGAGCTCCACTAACGGGTATCAGGGAGGTAGAAGACCTAGAGGTACAGAGGCTAGAGACTAGAGGGAGGCCAAGGCTATATGGCTGCAGGAAGTAGAAGAAGATTTTAAAATGATAAATGTCTAGCAGTGGACAAGGAAAGTTTTCCACAAGGTCTAGGGAAAGCTAGAGATGTCTGGAGAATTTAAACTAAGGAAGGTCAAGGAGGGAACCCTTCAAGGGTTGTAGCTCCATGAGAAGAAGAAGACATTTAAAAAATAAATGTGATAACGTTTTCTTGACTGAATCCTTCCTGCATATATCTACCCAGGAATCAGAAAATATTTTTTTAAGTATCTGATCGAAGTTAATTTAAAACCAAAAGTACAGATATTTATACTTGATTTTTCGTTTAATATGCAATAAAATTGATACAAATTAATGTAACGAAAATAGTACCTACTTTCGGAATAATTTTTTCAGGTTTCTGGGATTTTTTCAATTGTTTTGAACTTATTATATTTACTGAATATGTAAAGATGTTTCGTTCACTTTTATCCGAAAACTCGTTCACTTTTTCAAGACAAACTGATGTCAGGCTTTCCTCTAAAGTATTATTTTAAAATGTTTACTCGAAAAAATAAGTTTAGAGTTATCAGGCTTGCAACAATTTAAAACAGAATACAAAAGCACTCTGAAAAACGATTCAGTAATTTCTGAAATTATGTGACTAAACAATAAATGCGACAGACCGAAGTAATCTATGAAACAAAGAAACTAAAATTAAAATTAGATGGTATATCCAATGCGAACAATCCAGAGTGCCAATAACAATGACCATATCCTGTATATTTAAAATTTAACGTCAAAAATTTCCTGAAATCAATTTTTTCCAAAGAACATTACAAATCAATGTGATAATTTAGACTGTCCAGTTAGCATTTCATGTTTAAACAAAATCGTTTGATTGTTTTCGAGAAAAATTCCAAAGAACTCAAAAACCTAACCTATTCTCTAAGGTCGTGCTTAGGTTTAACTGATTTTCTTCAAATTTGAAATTCTACCAATTCTTCTAATGTATATTAATATTGACAGTTGTACCTAAGTAAACGGAATATCAAGTTTGAGCTTTCTGTGATATAGTTTCTGAATGAATTTCCGGTGAAAAGTCATTGAATTTCACAAATTTGACACGATCGCAACAATTACTTCCTACTATAAATAAGAAAAATAAAAATATTTCTTGCAAATTCATTCTTAATTCATAATTTTATTACACTTTTTTGTAGTATGATAAGAGAATATTTCTTATTAAGCTTTAAAAATAATTAAATAACTAAATAGTTACCCAAAACTCTGTTAATTCTGATAGATGACTGAGATTTCCAATCTTTTCTATCTTATTAAATGCTAAATCAATAGTATTTAATTTCAAATTATTCTCAAGACCTTCAATCACTTCAATACCATTTTCAGATAGATATAACTCTTCTAAATCCACGAGTTCATTCAAATTCTCAATTTTCGTTATGCGATTACACTATGAAAAACAAATGGAAAAGATCATTTACATGCGTTAACGCAAGGTTTGTTTATGAACAAGCACACGAATGAACAATATTACAATACCTGGATACTCAGCTGACGTAGATTTTTCAAGGTACTAATTCTATCAATTTTGCTTATTTTATTCTTTCCCAAAAACAAGCTTTGCAATTCATCTAAACCTTCTAAATTTTCAATGGTCTGTAAAAAATATTTCCATTTTAATACATTTAAAGGCTACGATGTATGTAGGTAAAACTTAAAAGAGTACAAACAAACCCATACCCGTATTTTATTATTTCCTAATTCAAGAAGTTTCAATTTGCTGAGATGATTAATATTTTCAATTTTAGAAATTTTGTTTGCAGATAGAAATAATTTCTCTAATTTAGTAAGATTTTCCAACCCTTTTATCTCTGGTATACGATTAAATGAAAGATCCAAAAACCTGCATTAAAAAAATTAAAAGGCATTTCACTAACAATAATATGGTATTTGACAAATATTATCTGTTAATGGGGGGAAACGAGAGGATAAAAGCCATATAGGCTTAGGTCCCAAACCATTAGGCATCAGTTTCAATAATAATAATTATCTCCACCGTTTCCTGAAGGTGATTGTTAATAATAACAATAATCTGTAGCTATTAAAAAAAACTTACTCCAGATTTACAAGACATTCTAATCCTTCAATAGTAGTAATCTGATTTCCATATAATTCAAGTTCACGAAGTGTAACCAAAGATTGTAAATTTTCAATTTTCTTTATTAAGTTCCAACGAAGATAAAGGCACTCGAGAGACTTTAATTTTTCAAGTTCAGCTGCAGTTATCTCACGGATTCTACTGTAATTTAAATCCAACTCCTATACATGATAAAAATAATAAATTATTAAAAGTTATTAAGTTTATTGAAATAAAAATAAATAAAATAAAATGTAAAAAATTGTCACCGTAGCATTAACATCAATAACAACTATTTCACCAGGTGGTTCATCTTCTTGATCTCCTACTCCATTTCCTGAGCAATGAAACAAATTTTCAGGGTTTTATATCCGTGCAAGTAATAGAATCATTTTTATTTTTTGACAATTAATGATGATCGAAAACCAAGAAAAAAGAAACAAATACTCTGTAATTCCTATCTAATTAAGTAATCTAGCAAAAAATACATCATTCCCCAATCAAAATTAAGCCATTTGGAAATAACAGCTAAAAAATACTTAATCTAGATAATTCATTAAAAAAGGCACCAACTTGTATTTGGTAAAATTTGCACTCGCTGAGATGATACTTCAGTGTTACTCTTTTCTTCCGCGTTATCTCCTTTTGAGTCGCCTATATTATATTTGAGGAATAATTAACAATAATGATCTTATTCGAATTTAATAGAAAATTCTTATAAACAATTATTACAAAATGTAATACATACTTAATTCACTTCCATTCATTTTTGCTGTTTCGAAACTTGTTAAATATCACTAAATATCCTAAAAAATTAAAACTTTTCACTGACTAACAGGAAAGAAACTTTATTAAATATCCCGAACTACAGTCCAACATAACTCATAATATTGTGTGGTTAATATTTTGTTTGTAGATCTAAAAAGTAAAATAAAGTAATATAATCAATTTCTGGGTTATGTATGATTGTACTAATTATTTATCACTAATGAAACTTTACAAATACATATCCTTTCTTCAATTGCACCCTTATAGAATTTTGACTAATAGAACCAATTGCTGAGGAAAACAAAACCCAATGACACCGGGAGTCTTTTATGATTTAGATGTGTGAGTAATCGAACTTGCAATTATCGATATTCGTAAATTTTAAAACGTCTTTAGGAATGTATTTCGTGTTTTTATTTCTTGGTAAAAGTGAATCTGTAATAAATTAATTTGTCATTATCATTTACTGGTTACTAGACAAATTAATTCAGAAATTTTTCTTTATGCTATAATATGAAGAAGTTATTAATACATCTTTAAGATTATTTGTGATGGATAGGTAACAAGATTGTTTACAGTGAACGTGTTCTTCTGTTAAGTGGGTTATATGGAATTGCCATTTCATTTAGAACCAACAGTTAGAAGCCATCCTTAATGTTTGAACCTAAAGGATGAATTGAAGATATTTTGCAATTATTTTGTTTTAAATCATAATGGAGTTGAAATCTCCAACGCCAAAACGGAAAGGTAGTCATATAACCAAATCAGCGCCCCTTCCTGTTTTTTATGATAGTGGTGCATTTTTTGATGAATATGGCAATGATGGTACATTTTCTGGTTATTTCAATGGAAATTCAGTTATTGTAGATGATCCAGAGGAAATTAAAGCGCTATACACAATGGTAACTTTACTGTAAAAGTTTGCTTATTAGTAGTTATATTTTATAAATCTCACCTTGTTTCACAATTTTTCTTCAGGCTTTTAAGCATAATATGAAGAATTAATAATAAATCATTAAGATTATGTGGGATGTAAAGACAACAAGACTTTATGCTGAACTTGTTCTTCTGTTTAGTGGGTTATATGGAAAAGCCATTATATTTGTGAAAAAACATTTTTTAACTCTGGACTTATTTATGCTTGTTTTTAAGGTTAAATGCAAAATAATAGATTTCGGGAATACTCCATATTTTTTTATGTAACCTATGTACACGACCTAAATCGTGTGTTTTGCGCAATACGTTATTTCCGTTTTTTAAATTATTTTGCATTCCATACTGAATTGAAATTAGGGGCGCAAGACATGAAATGCAAAATAATGTTTATAAACGGAAATATCATTAAAAGTTGTTCTGTATTTGTCAATCTTGGGCTTATACTTTCTAATTAGGGGCTGCGCTCCCGTTTTCCTCAAGAGCTCTGGTCCTGCAATTTCTTATTCACCCTTTCACAGCCTACCAGCCAATGGGTCCCAAGACACCTTGGCTTATATAGATGAATTCTGAATTATTCTCCCAGAACCATCGTTCTTGTATTTCTTATTCATGTTATCGCCATCTGCCAACATTGAATTATAAACATTTTCTATTTTTGTTACGATCATCCTTATTAAAATCCGTATTCCACGAAAGTTTGATGTACCTCATTTAGTATAATTATTTTTTAGTCATCTCTTAATGTTAATATTTTACTTTCTGTTGACAAGTAAAAAAGAAAATGAATTCCAGAAAACAAACCCAGGTTTATTTATTGTTTTTAGAAAAAAAATTCCGTAGGTTAGGGTTTTTTTTATGTTCTTTTTTCTCTCCTAATTTACTACCATTTCAATAAATATGTTGTTAGAGAAATTGCTATGATTTTAAATAATAAATTTCAGATTCTATGTACATGCCAGTTATCGTATAAGTAATTTAAATTAACTAACCATTTATTACTTTTGCAGGGATATTTTGGGAAAGCTTCGCTTTCAAAAGGTTTCCCGAATTTCGGCAAGCATAAAATGAATGAACCCGAAGTTTTAAAAGAAACTCAGTGGCAAAGAAGGAAAGAATGGTCGGATAAGCTTAAAAATCTTATTGAAACTCTTCAGGAAAATAAAATAAATAACAGTGCTACTAGTGTAATAGACGAGGATTCTTCAATTCCTCCGAAGACTCCAATGGAAATTGGTGATGATACTATCAAACCTGGTGAAGACAATGTTTCTAGCCATGAAGAGAGCGATCAGGAATTGTTTACTCACGAAATCAACCTATCTATTTCTGAAGCTCACAACTTACCAAAATTTTCTTATGCGGAAGACAAAGATGTTTTAGTAATTAGTGATTGTAATGATGCTAATAATCTGTCAAATTTAAATCCTCATTTAGAAGTAGAACCTGTTAAGACTGTGATGGAAGTTTTATATTTGACCTTAGAGGAAGCATTCTTTCTTAGCTTTGCCCTAGGATGTCTTCAAGTCCTTGATCTAACTGGAAAACCATTGCCTCTGCTACAACTTTGGCGAGTGTTTAATTGTACTCAACCAGATTTCATTGAAAATTATGTAGCCTACCATTATTTCAGAGCCAAAGGTTGGGTAGTTAAATCTGGTTTAAAATTTGGCGGAAATTTCAGTAAGTTTCAACAAATTTATTGTTTAAAATAAGGCTATTGATATAATAATGAAGGTTTGGCTTGCCAGATAGCCTACTCCAAAGGGTCTATTTATTGGACACTAGTTTACAGCACTCCCATCCCATCTCTTTAATCAGCCAAATGCATTTTGCTGCAGAATATATTGCCGTTTCCTCTTCTAGACAAAACCTTCAGTTGCGAGAACATAAGAAGCTTGTGCTTAGTGAAACTAAGCCTGCGATGATTCTAATGACCTTCGCATTACCGGATATTTTTGCAGTGAATCAAGGCGAGTAGCTGTTATGAATGTTTTCGTTTAGTTTTTACCTGGTTTCTAACATTAGTTCTGAGATTTTTGTACAGCCTTGAATAATGGCCAGGCATTTTGCATTCTCGTAAAAGTAATCAAGCATGGTGACTTGGCGATCCGCTCACGTTGCCTTTATGAACTGAATATCAGGGCAATCATTCACAAAGACGTGATTTTGGCTTTCTATACTTAACAGAATGTGCAGGCAATCAATCCTACACAATCCAAGTTTTGAATTGGTCTCTTATGACCTAATGCTATAAGTGCGGCTTCGCTTCCCGTAAACATTGTCAATGGGAAATAAAAGAATAATGATAATAATAATAATATGGTAAAATTGTAATATGCAGAAATATCTATGTCTCCAAATAATTACTTTTCTGTTTATATCTTTCTAGTATTGTATAAAGATGGACCTCCTTTCTTCCATGCATCTTATATAGTTGTAATAGAAAATATTACACCAACAGAAGATGGATGTATTAATAACAAGGAAGGACATTTAACATGGGATAAAATGAATACTTTTAATAGGATGGCGGAAACCTGTAACAAGGTATGGTAAATCTTTGCAAAATAACATTCTGATAATAATAACGCATCCTTTTTTATCTTGAGAGGGAAGTGGACTAGCCACTTCTTTAGGATACCGGCGTCCCTGCGGGTTTCCCCGCCTACCATTATAACAGTTTTCTCCAACTCCAATTTGCACCTCCAACTTCGACACAATACACGTATGCATTTATGTGGTTTCCGGCAATGCTGTTTCAGTCTCTCATCTACATTGCTATTTATATATTATAGTAATAGTTTTGCATTCCACAAAATATTAAAGAGATTAATAAGTATATAGAGACCGCAAGTGTCGAAGCGCCGAAAAAAATGAATTATCAAATTCCAAGTTCAATGAAAATTTATCATTGCATTGAGTTTGGCGTTCCATCATTTAAGATTTAATTCGTCTACTAAAAATATTTATGAAGATATTTACTTTTCTTATTGCTACAAGGGCAATACCTGCATTCAATCAATCTATTTTTTAATAAATTAATTAAAAGAAGAAATAATATTAATATAAAGAAGGTTATATTATTAGTTAAAGAAATAATATTATTTATTTTTAATGCCTAAGTATTTTCCTGTTCGCGGTCAGGTATTTAGAAAAAGGTGTCCAGCAGTATCTTTTCAAAAGCGCAGTAGATTTTTTTGTCTCACTTCTAATTTAAAAAGGATAAAAGATATATATAGATACATATATATGTGTGGGTTGCAATCTTTTTACTTTTATTGTTGCATTATTCTACTGATTGTAAAATCTGTAATATTAGTTACTTGTTTTTTTTTATTCCACCTTTTATTGCATCAGAAGTTTAAAATGTTTAAGAGATACGATTAATCAATTATTGTGCATAGCTTTACATTGAATATTATATACATCGTACATATTGCAATTTAACATAGAATACGTTTTTTAGGAGGTACCTATTTGGTAAAAAGTGAACGTTTCTCACCTGAAAAAGCGAACGAACGTTTTCTCATAGCGTGGTGGTGGGGGGGAGTAATTTTGGGAGTTCTAGGAGTGCTGAAAAACGTAATTACATATTCTACGCATGTTGCAACTGTCATATGAGAGATACTGTTTGATTTTATTTTTAATAGATATTTTTCCCTAAACTGGGAAACACATACAAAATTCTCCACTGAGCAGCATTTTCCATCGACTTCATTCCATGACCGCCCTCTTCCCTCAAGTAGCGACCTTGTTTCCTGGACTTTTTTCTGTACACTATGTACTAGGCGTTCGTTCCCTCCTATTCATTCCGTAGCCATTTTGAGTGCCGTTCTTCCCCATCCGTCTTACATATCCATACCATTCATATTAACCACATCATAACATGCCATAATATTTACACATTTTGAAAAAAAATCGAAAGGATGTCACGAAATATTTTCAGATTAAAAATACTGAACAAGAAAAAAAGTAAACATGATATCTTCTTGTACATTTATGTGCTTAACATATTTAGCGCTCTTAATATTCCTTCTCCGATTTTTATAAGTTTAAAAATAACTTTTTTATTTTTTTTTTATAAAAATCCTCAATTATAAAATAAAACAGTTTTTTCATTTGCATTAATTAATTGAATTTAATTTCTTGAAAATAATTGATAAATTTGCATTTTAATATTTATTAACCTTTTTTAAATGCTTGTTTTTCAGGAGATTATTGTTTGCAAAATACAGTGGCCAGAAATGTCTAGCAGCGATAGGGAACATCCGTTAATATTAAAGAAATTTAAAGTAAAAGAGTTTTTGCTGAGGCGATGGCAACCTTGCCAAGAGAAATTAATGATTAATGATTAAGTCTAACTAGTGGAGTTGGGTGGTGAAAAAATTAAAAATTTATTTTCTAGTCAGTGAATTATGAAGAAAATAAATAGCATTTTGTATTATTCCTAATGTTTATACCTTATTTCTTAGTTTCTTATATCACAGATGATTGAAATTCTATATAATAAACACTTTATTTAATGAATAAATCTTTATTCATGTAATATTTTCTTTTTATTAAATCAAAATAGATTTTTTTTTTTTTTTTTTTTTTTTACAATTAATTGCTATAAGAACTAGAATGTTTTTCATTTTAAATCTTTTTACACTTTTAATCTCTGTTTCACTCCAATTCCTGTTCGTCTGTAATTTGATCTCTCTTGTAGATATTCATCACGGCACTCATTCTTGAAACCTTCATCATGGTACCATTTTACAAGGCATGATTGCATTTGTTCATTCTCTTTTCTACATTTATAAACCATTTTAACGCCATTCGCCAAACAGCATTTATTAAAATCTATACTGAAACAATAACAAAATTTAAATATATTTGTGAAAGTGAAAATTAATTTGTTTAATTTTTAGTGAAAAAATTATTATTATAGTCGAACGATAAAAGTGATAATTTATTATTAAAATATAAAATTTTATGCGATATACATTACCTAAAAGAGTTTTCTGTGTAATATAAAAACTAGTCATATGTGAAATTTACTACAAGAGAATTCTCGGTGCTTAGACAGGTAGATAGGAATGTCAGGTGCTTAGACAGGTCTCGAATGAGCTTTAATAAACAAAATTCTTTAACATAAGAAAGGATCCAAATGGACTGCTGTTACCTTGCATAACTAAATTATTTGGGTAGTTCTTGCAACTTAGGTATTAGCGAATTAAAGAGATCAATAGTATCTAAGAAGAAATTAGGGAAAGTCTCTATGGAGCTTCTGTTGCCAAATCAACCGAAAACTTTATATTTTTGCTTAATATGGATTTTTTATAAAGGAGAACTCATTTTTCATAAATAATTCATGACCAATAAAACTTATCTATATTTGGTAAAAATTCTTTTTTTCTTTTTTTTTTGCATCATCTTATTAAAACATAGCCATTATTTCAAAACTAACTACATTAACTTTATTTTGTGAATTATAACTGTTGATAGAAAAAGTATTTGTAACCACGTCAAAATTTTAAAATCGTGTTTTCACCGGATATACACGTTTTAAGTTCCACTGAATCCGAAAAAGTGGTTTTTATAAATTGTCTGTATGTGTGGTCAGCATAACTAAAAAAGCAAAATTCGCAGGGAGTCCAAACTTCGTAATTAATTTAAATACTAGCATAAGCCCTGAGAATTTGAACAGAAATGGTCAACCAAAAGTAATACTTTACTGAATGAATTTTTCAGTTTGTAGCGATTTTCTTCAAACTTAGTATATTAACTATACATAAAGCTACGTTTATTTGAAACATTTAAAGGGAATTTTAGGATAGAGGTGGGGTTGATTTTCCTCTAAAGTGCTATTTTTGTATTCCTCGTATTCTATCATCTACGTAATATTAATTACAATGAAATTTGATGTCAAAATTCCAAATTTAAAGCAAATTGGTTCACTAGAAGTGCGAATTTACTGAACAAGTTTTTCAGTTTTCTGATTTTCTTCATAATAACTTCACATCACAATATAGGTGTCTCATAAAAGACACCAAGGTCAAAAAAAAAAATCAACAACGGTATTAAACACTAATAAAATTATAGGTTTGATGAAAATTTGCATTTCAGTGAATTGCAGTAAGAAAAAGTCGAGTGAGAGAGAGTTTCGCACCGGATTTTTTTTTTTTATCTTGTTCATGTTTACTTTCTCTAGTTTAGCCTGATTTAAGATTTCAGTTAAAAATCTGCTAAACAAAGTGTAATTTTACTGATTTTTAGTTTTTCTTAGTGCAAGTAAGAGGAAGCTTGGCGTTCCTGTCAAACTTTCGATATGGTGTTTTCACTGGAAATTTATATTTCAATTCATCTAGATCCAAAAAAGTGGTATTGGAAAATGGTCTATATGTCTTTTTTTTTTAATATCTTCACTCATCTGAGTACTACATAAATTCCTATATCTAATGTAATAAGTATACTGAATATATTACGTCTTCGTGGGAGGAATCTAGTGACAGAAGCAGGTACGTTAAGTATCATTAACAGAACGTTACAAATTTTGACTAAAAAATATAAAAACTGCTTTAATTACATGTTTCATCACTTGGTGAATATAAGTCAAATGATTTTCTTCATTGTTGAATATGTGAATGGGTACGCAATGATGGATAACATCTGGTATTTTATCCGTCTTAGCATGCATATTCATTTTGTTCCTAGCCGGTATCGGACTTTCATCCGTCGTCAAGGCAAATTCGTGTTCACTTAAACGTAATGTTACATTACACTCACACTTGTTGGTTTGTACAACCAACCACTCGGGAGAGGTTCTAGGGGCTTTCCATGACCTTCCGGTCATGCTCTGTCAACAAATATTGAAGACTACTAAATATTTAATAAAAATTGTAAGTTTGAGAAAAGTATGTCAATTATAAATGCGTAAATTGCAGTAAGAGAAAGTCGTTTCACATCAAATGTTTTATTTTTATTTTCGCTATTTTGTTGATAATAGCTCCAATTTTTTCTTTAAACTAACTCTCATATATAGAACTAATTTTTAATGTCAAATATTTATCCTGGAAATTTGATTTTAAGAGAGTTATAGTATATTCAGCATTAGGTATAGTTTGACCAACCTTAGAATGAAAGGGTTAGCTTCAGTATGGATTTTTATTTTACACGCTTTTTACTACCCGTGATCATTGGGGCCTTCTCAGAGAAACACTTATCTCCTTACAAGCACTGTCCATCACAGGGCGGTTAGCTGTAGAAGCTCCTAGGAAAAGAAAACCTAGGGGAAACTCTGCTGACTCGAATCCGGGATCCGAATCCAGCGAGCTACTGCTGAACAATCCCATCCCTGAATTCCACTTTTGAAATAAACTATTAATTAAAATTGCAGTGAGAAACGTCTTACGTTTAACAAGATTAAAAAAAAAAGTAAATGCGCAATGTAACTGTGAGATTATATATCGAATAGGTGGTGCAAGAATCCAATGAAATCATAACCGACACCCGCTGCAACTCGACTCTTCAGCAAAGGAATTCAAATTACAGTACCTTCAACTTCTGAACTACATTTCTCTTTTCGTGCTTTTTCCCTCATTTTCTTGGGTATCATTACATCTATTTCAACTCTCCTTAGTGTTCTATCATCTGGATCTCCTGAAAAATTTATAATCATTCACATATAAATCTTGACAATAAAATATTACTTGTTATACAATGTTTTTTTCCTCATAACCAAGAAGCGTATTTTGAATTAAATCTTCTTCTTCAACCGGTCACTACCCTTCAAAAATATTAGGTGGAATATCAAAATAAAGAGCATCACTTGAAACAGGGTTTAATCCTGGAACCAGTAAGAAGGAAGAAAAGGATAATCATAAAGATACTGTACAGTGCTCGCAAATCTCCTATTTAAGAAGAACTTAAGCAGAAGTTGAAATTTAGAAAATGTATGATTTATTGTCAATAAACGATCCGGTAAGGATCCTAATAAAAACAAAAGTATGATCCGGCATACAATTATGAGATTAATAAAAAAAAATACTTCTATATCTTTATTGTTTCTTCTACATATTGGATATAAATACAAATTGATTCCAAAGTAGTGTTATTTCTCCATATTTACCTAATCCTAGAGGCCCATTGCTCTTATTGTTCACTGTAGAATTCAATTCTTGTTCGGCCACAACCATTGTATCTTTAGAAAAGAGTTCCTCAATTTTTTTTTTAAGTTAAACGAAATTTTTATCCACATTAAGTGCGTTTTATGTTCATTTATAAGATTTATTTACTTTGTTTACTTTATCATTGTAAGGTTAAAAGTAAGGTTAAATATGAAAATCAATCTCTGCCCATAAACGATAGAGCTCACTGCAGATAAATTTGCTTTCAATTTAAAAATGATAATATTAGTTGTGTCCTATATTCCTATAATTATCCTAATTCATTAAATAATCACTTCCTTTTAATAAATAACAGAGCAATCTATAAATTAATTTAAGCTTGTTTGAATTTTAGCAAATTCAATTCAATTGTCGTTGAAAGTAAAAACAAGGAATGAAGTGATCGTGAAATTATTTGCTTTAAGAAAAGGGCTTATTCCTTGCAACTCAGTAAATTCGCAATATTTTAGTAATTTTTAGTGTGCATTTTGGGTTGGAATTCAAATTTATATAACAAAAATTATTTGATTTAGGATTTTTTTAACAGATAAACAAAGGATTCAAAATGCCTACATTAAGTAAAAGATAATATCGAAAGTTTTTTAAAAAGTACAAAATCTACAACAGATGCAACAACTGTTAAATGTGGCTAAAATATAGTTCAAGAACAACCAACAGATGGCAACACTTACTGGAAATAGCAAAACCTAAGTTCCTATTATAGTATGCACTCCCAATACAAAAAAATAATTCGTATTCCTAGTATTCCTTATGTCAGTTACTTTTGTTGTTTTTGTAATGACTATTTTTAACTATATTTTTGTATAATTATTTAACTTATACAAACCTGGTGGAGAATTTTTAAAAATTACATTTTCCATTATTAGTAGATGCTGCTATTTAGGGATAATTTTTGCAAACTAGTTTTTTTAAACTTTTATTACTGATTAAAAAACAAAATTAAATCGATATCTGTCGAACATGCGGTAGAATATGTTTTTATATTTTACAAGCGTGATATCTTAATAGCTGTATGAAGTACATCAAGTTTGAGAGTATATTTTTAAAAGAGCAAGATTATTTGCCCATTTTGAAGTATCTATGTCTTCCAGCTAGGACTACCATTGTTCTGTACATTGTGGAAACTAATTGGGCAACATCATTTATCACTATTACAATTGTAAATATTTGAAGGAGAATAAAAGACTGACGTATAGCTTATATATTTTATTTGTTAAAATAATGTTTTCAAAAATATGGCATTTATAATATTTATCCTTGTCTACATTTTCAATAAATAACTTGGATTTTATAAATTCAAATATATATTTTATCTTTTTCTTTTTTAAATAAAAATAAAGTTTAACCATTACATTGCAATTAAGTCTTTTCTTTCTTCTAAATACCTAATATTTGACTATTTTTTGTTTTTGTACAAATAACAAATTTAATAAACTTCTCTTTTATGTACATTTAAAAATAAACTAGCACATAATATTCCTCCAGTAATTGCTCCAGGTAAATCATAGTCTTTAGTAAATCTGAAACAATATACATTTCATATATTAGATAGTTTTATATATTAGATAGTGGGGTATAAAAAATATGTTTATATGCTACCTTTGATTGTTCCACAGCCCTTTTACATCATCCTAAAAAAAAAAAAAAATAATAATAATAATATCAATAATTCAAAAAACAAACATTGTAGATAATCCAAAAATTTCATGTGTTATTGTAAGAAAATCTGAATGAAGCTTTCGCTCAAAATCAGTTTAACGTATCTCTGTAATGATTTTATCATTTTTTTTTTTTCAGATTTTATCAAAAATAAATGGACAATTATTATTTTCTCTTCCTGTTGTAAGAGGAAGCAATGCGATCATGGGTCCGTCCAGAAATTGTGTCACACTCTTTTATGGTATGTAACAACATCTCAAATAAGAAAAATTGCAGAAACTTATTTTTCGTTTAAGTGGCACCATTGTGCCTGACACGGTTTCGTTCAAAATCTTCAATCGGAATCTCTAGTGGTTTTTGAATGTTTTTTCCGTTTTTCGCGATTTTCTACGATTTTACTTTTACAGAAAATACTTCAACGTTTTTCCTTAAAATGTTTTTTTGAAGTTTCTATGGGGGCGGGTGTAGTGGTTATGAGCGTGGACTTTAAGTGGGAGGATCCCAGTTCGAGTCCAGCGTATAACTGCTAAATTTTATATTTGTTTAAAAAATGTTAATAGTAAAGTAGGTGCTTCCGCCCCCGTCCACGACACCTAATTTGGTAGATGGACGTTAAGCCCGCCTGAAAAAATAGGCATTACTTTTGGAAGTTTCTATGTCTAAGGTGTCACTTCAGTGTAGTACCTTAGAATATTAAGTTCCATTAGCATGCATTGCTAGACTTCCAAGTCTGGAGAAAATCGAAAAACCGAAAGTAAGACTGAATAGTAGAGGTGTATAAATTTGGAATTATCTCGACACCTGCTCGGTTCCAATGAATTCTTTTAAATGTAAATACTTACTAAACCTAATACTTTTACGAAAAATTGATATTACATGGTTTTTCTCTAAACTGCAGAACAAGGATGATTGATGGTCGCAATGTCATGTAATCTACATGGTAGACTATTCTATATCTGGACTATACTAAAAATCAGCATGTAGAATGGGCAGCTACCCAGTCTGTATTAAGCAATAAAACAAAAAATAAATAAATAAATACAAAATAAGTACCTGTTCTTTTCCAATAAATTCTTTGTCAGCATTTTCTGGGACGATGTAATTTTCTGTAAATTTATAAAGGTTTTGTAGTTTTGCTAATTTATTCATGAATTCAAATCCTCCAAACAAAGTTAAACCCAACAGATTGATATTTGCGAGCAACTGATTAAAGATGGAATTATTGTTCAACAAATGTTCCAAGGAATCTCCATTGCTGATATTTTCTGAATTGAATTTTGCATTAAAAGTTATCTGCCTTTTCTTAATATCTCTGTACATTGTAAGTGGACGGAATTGAGGTTCCTTTGATGAATTTTCACTCAACCAATTGTTCTTACTGTATTTAATAAGCACTCCTGCGTCTGTTACAGCATGGTTAGTAGGTTCCTGTTGTCGAATAGAACGGATTGAAGTTAATATTCTCCGGGTATTATCAGTGTGCTGTTCGTTATACAATTTTGAAAATGATCTCATCTTTGAAAACACATTGTTATTAATCCTTATATTCCTCAAATAGTTCAAAGAGCGTTTATCATTACGTTCGTCAGAGTATTTATGCGTTAATCTTGCTGTCACATAGCGATTAGATATCCTTCGGTTATTGGAATTTTCACGCAGTTCTACTGATACCCTTCTTTCCAATGAAGATCTTTGTAACATTGCTTTTCGTGAATTTTTTTGGTGGACAGAAATCCTTTCCTCAAAACTCCTTTGTTCTCGTGTGAACGAGAGTCCATGTTCTAGATTCACTCGCTCTTCAACGATCTTTCCTAATGATATTTTTGATTGTAGCTCTCTAGATAGACTTTTCATGTCTCCAAAACTGCTTCGTCGAGATGAAGTCAGGCTCCTTCTTTCTTCAGAGGTACTTCGTCGTGAACGTGATAATGCTGCTTCCCTGATTAAAATATTTCTTTCATCTGAGTTTCTCTGAATTGAAAGAGTTCTTCTGGCCAAGTCCCTTCTTTGTTCAGACGTACTTCGTTCTGAGCGTTTTAATGTACGTTTAGAAACAGTCCTCCTATCTTCAGAGTGTCTTTCACTCACTCGATTTGTTAACATATTTCTGGTCAAACTCCTTCTCTCTTCAGATTGTGTTGTAGTTGTTTCCCTAGCTGCAGTCCTTCTATTTTCTGAGATTGCACTATTACGTAACAATACTCTGGATAAACTTTTTCTATCTTCAAACCTTTGCCCAAATCGTTGAAAAGCTGTTTCTCTGCCTACAGTTCTTCTGTCTTCAGAGAATCTTTGCAGTCCTCGTTTTAATACCATTTCTCTTGCCAAACTCCTTCTATCTTCAAACCTTCGCGATGGTTGTTTTAATGCTACTTCTTTTGCCACAGTCCTGTCCACAGAGTATCTCTCAACCAGTCGAGCTAATGGCATATCTTTAGACACACTCCTTCTATCTTCAGATCTGCTTCGGTGTGTTCGAGTTAATGTTTCTCGGTCTAAGGTTCTTCTATTTTCAGTACTTTCCAATATTGTTCGTGTTAATCCTGCCAAACTCCTTCTTCTGTCTTCAAACATTCCCTCTGATCGGGATGTAACTGTTTCCCTCGTTCCAGTTCTTCTCTCATTAGAGTTTCTTTGAATAGTTCGGGTTGTAAACATATTCCGAGCCAAGGTCCTTCTGTCTTCAAATCTTCGATCGGACCGTCCATATGCTGTTTCTCTCGCTACTGTCCTTCTTTCCTCAGAATTTGTCTGAACAGATCGTGTTAATAAACGTCGTGTTTCAGCCAAACTTCTTCGATCTTCAGATCTGGGTCGTTGTAATCCTGTTAATGCTATTTCTCTGGACAAAATCCTTCTATTATCTGAGTTTCTTTGTGCTGCTAAAGTTAATGGTATTTCGCTGGTCAAACTCTTTCTTCTATCATCAGACCTACTAGTACGTTTTGAACGAGATATAGCTGTTTCTCTTAATTCAGTCCTTCTATTTTCAGATTTTCTTTGTATTCTTGTAGACAATGAGATTTCAGTCAAACTCCTTCTCTCTTCAGATCTTGTACGTTGTAAACGAATTGATGAAGTATATCTGCCTTCGCGTTTTCTATCGTCGGTGTTTCTTTGTGACGCATGAATTGGTAACATTTCTTTAATTGGAATATTTTTATCCTCCGAAATACTTCGCCTTGAACGTACCAATACTTGCTGTCTACTTAAACTCCTATCTTCAGAGAGTCTTCGCTGAGAAAGTGTTAATACTGTATTCCTGATCAAATTCCTTTTGTTGTCGGAATTTGTTAGCTGGGATCGAATTACTGCTGCCTCTCTGGTTAAGGTTCTTCTATCATCTGATCTACTTTGCCTTGATCGTTTTAAACCCATCTCTTTGCTAAATCTCTTCCAGTTTTCAGAAATGTTTTGCTGGGATCGTGTTAGCGGTGTTTCTTTGGCCAAACTCCTTCTATCTTCGGAGACACTTCGTTGTGAACGTCGTAATACTATTCCAATGGTCAAACTTCTTTCTTCCGATGACCTTCGATCTGACCGTGTAATTGCTGCATCCCTAGACATTCTTCTCTTGTCGTCAAAAGTAGTTCTCTGGGAACGTGTAAAACCTGGCTCCCTTGCCAAGCATCTTTTATCTTCAGTAACACATCGCTTTGAATGTGTTGACGTTTCCCTTGTTAAACTTATTCTGTCTTCAAATGATCTTCGTTGTGAATTTGTAAATGCAGCCTCGCGAGACATACTTCTCCGTTCCATTGAGATACTTCGCTGAGAACTTAAAAACGCTTTTTCTCGGGTCAACCTCCTTCTCTCTTCAGAGATACCTCGGTGAGAACGTGTTAGCTCTGTTTCTCTAGTCAAACTCCTTACTTCGGATATACTTCGTTGTGAACGAACTAATACTTTTTCCCTTGTCAAGCTCCTTTTATCATCTGATATACTTTGCCATGATCGTGTAAAACCTATCTCACTGCCCAAGCTCCTCCTATCATCAGACATACTTCTTTGTGAACGTGCTAAACCTGCTTTTCTAGGTGAACTCCTTCTATCTTCAGAAATACTTCGTTGAGAATATGTTAATACTGTTTCCGTTGTCAAGCTCCTTCTGTTACCTGAAATACTTTGCCTTGCTCGTGCTATCTCTCTGTTCAAGCTCCTCCTGTCTTCAGAAATACTTCTCTGTGAACGTGTTAACGCTGTTTCTTTGGTTAAACTACTTCTATCTTGAGAGTCACTTCGTCGTGAATGTGTTAACACTGATTCTCTGGTCAAGCTTCTTCTGCCATCTGAACTACTTTGCCTCGATCGTATTAAACCTGATTCTCTGGTCAAGCTTCTTCTGCCATCTGAACTACTTTGCCTCGATCGTATTAAACCTATCTCTTTGCTGACACTTTTTCTATCTTCAGAAATATTTCGCTGTGAACGTGATGAAGCTCTTTCCTTAGTCAAGCTCCTTCTTTCATCCGAAATACTTTGCCTTGAGCGTGTTAAATCTATATCTCTTCTCAAATTCATTCTGGCTTCAGAATCACTTCGTTGTAAACGTGTAAATGGCTTTACTCTATTCAAACTTCTTCTCTCTTCAGAAATACTGCGTTGAAAACGTGTTAATAATTCGTCCCTATTCATAGTCCTTCTCTCTTCAGAGAATTTTCGTTGTGAACGAGTAAATGATGCCTCTCTGATCATATTCCTCTTTTCTTCTGATCTTCTTTGCATAGTGAATGTTGTGTCTCTTGTCAATAGCCTTCTTTCCTCAGAATTTCTCTGCATTGCTGGTAAGTCACGGGCTGAAATCTTTCTATTTTCTAAATTTCTTTGCGCTGATCGTGATATAGCCATCTCTCGCACCTT
Organism: Triatoma infestans; assembly: GCA_011037195.1. Lineage (NCBI taxonomy): Eukaryota > Metazoa > Arthropoda > Insecta > Hemiptera > Reduviidae > Triatoma > Triatoma infestans. Next base: position 41,619 of record JAAEAF010005087.1, on the reverse strand, counting down.
TTCCCGTCTTTGCAATGAACGTGTTAAAAAAGCATTTCTTGCCAAATCTGTTCCATGAGATCTACTTCTTACTTCAAGTTGTAATGAAATCTCTCTTTTGTCTTTAGCGATTCTGTTATTATGATCATGTCTTTCATTAGTCAAAAAAAGAACTTGCCTTTCAGAAGCACCCGTCCTATATTGTAAATTCCTTTTATTCTCAGTTCTTCTGATTTCTCTTTCGTTAACCCCATTTTTACTTCCAGAGTTTCGTTGCAATTTAGCATCCCTTCGAACTGCAACATTTCTTCTCTCAAAAGACATTTTACCACGTATATTTCGCTCCCAACGAAGTGAACCAGTCGGCATTCCACTTAAAGTATTTCTCCTCAAAGAATTTTGCTTATCAACGGAATTCACTGTCCTTTTTTCGTTGAATTTTATTCGATTATCCTTTGAAATATCCTTTATCTGCTTGTCAGTCTTGGAAGCCATTTTTTGCAATATTATGACATTAAGGGGCTTAAAATTTCTGCCAAAATTTTCGAGATTCACAATCTCTGTTGTTATATTTTGGCAGTTACTCCCAAAATGTTTTCCTCCTATAAAATCATTAGATGAAAACGATTCATTTCCGATATCCAAGTTCCAGAAACCGAATGCCTTATCCTTATAATTTTCTTCACAGCCAATTTTTTCGCCAGTGTCATTTGGTTGCCTAAAAAAAATTTTTTGGAAGCATTACATTGTTTTACATTTTGTGCCTGATGCTCATATTGTGAGTCATTCTTTCTATTGAAAAGAAATTAAAATAATTTTATTTAAAAATCTTTAACAAATATCTAAACTAAGAAAATATATGGGCATTTTTGAATAAAATTTCTCAGTATATTTATAAGAAGCCCGTCATTTTTTTATGAAATATAATTTTTTTTTACTTTTTAATTTATGGGAATTGATAAATTTATAGAATTTGCGACAGGTTCTGGCAATGAATATAAGAAAGATTCACAAAATAAACACAAAAGAACAGTATTGTTTGTAGAATATCAAATTTATTATAATAATTATATTGAGAGAATCGTTCATTGAAATATGAAACAAAAGAGTTATCATAGTGTTCAGAACAGCTGGGAGTTTATTAGGAAGCATGAAATAATATTAATGAATTATTTTAAGAATGAAATAAAAAATGTATGCCAAAGAATGTATTATTATTATTTACTTTATTTTCCTCTATAGTACTATGACGAAATTTATTTTATTGTTAAGAAAATATTAAAAGAAAGAGTTGGATGAAATGTGCCAAGGAAAAAATGATTTTGATAATTTTCAGAAAACTACCCAAAACTTTCCTCCCATTCATTCAGTGGGCCATTTTCCCCAATCTGGGTTTATCATTTACTTAAGCTCCATTTTATAAAATTTAAAAAACAAACTTAACAAAATAGACGTCTTTTGATTTGCAAACCAAATAAAAAGGAAACGAAAAAAATCAACAAGCAAAAATTTGTTGGCAGGGGCCAAAGAAAAAACTTTTTATCTTTAAAAGTTTATTTGGCATTTCGGACACCTTTGCGTCCTTCCTCAGGAACTGTTAAGAAAGAATTGAGAGTTGAATGTAAAGGAGGTTGACCACAGGTGTCCGAAACATCAAATACACTTTTAAAGATAAAAAGTTTTTTTTTTGGGCCCAGCCAAACAAATTTTTGCTTGTTTGCTTAACAACGGTCAAACATAATTATTGTTTATATTGAAATTAAAAAGTAGTTCTCTATCTCAATAAAATTTTATAATTGCCACGTAAAATGCCCATTTCGATAATATTTAGTTGTACAAATTTTAGTGCCTTGTGTGTTCCTAGTATGTTATTATTTTATCTAGTTATTTTCCAATTATGAAAAATTTCTTGCAGTCTGGTACCGAATTGTGTACCTTGAAAGCATCGAGAAGAATTTGTAACAGCAAGTTGTATTTCATTTCATCCTTCAACCTATGAGCTCGTTTCCTACTGTGTGGGTCTTTTATTTCATTGACGTCTATACAAATGTATTTGTTATATAATTCGTTCAGTACGTCTAAAAGCATACTGTAAAAATTTTAGAATAACTTAAAGGGAGATGCAGAAAAACTCTGTTTCATCATCCAGAGTCTGGGCTCTGCTATTTTCCTTAAGATAATGATATTGAATAGTAAGAATATAAATTTCAATTTGAATCATCCTTCCTGGGAACTGTACGAAAAATTTGGAAGAATTCAATCAATTAACTTCGTGATTAGTTTCTTACTATCTTTTAATAAATGAAACCAAAAATGAAAGCTCTAGGTAGTTTCGCTACTTCAAAAAACCCCTCGTTTTTGACAATTCTAGGGTCAATGAAATATCGTTGTGTAAAAATTGTCAATAGCAGGCTATTAGTAATGATTTTGTAAAAACTTAGTGCAAAGACTTCTAAACTAATACCAATAACGGAATGTGGGTAAGTGCAAAATCACATCTATTACAGATTGTTTTGGTTTTTTTTTTGGTTACATCCAAAAAAGGCAATCGCCCAATGTTTGCGAAGAGTATTCTTCATTGGTGCAATTAAAATATCATATTAACTAAATTTCAGGGTATTAATAAATAACTGGATTTCCAAAGATGATCAGGGACCAACCAAAAAAAGGTTATAAAGTATAAGCAAATGTTTTTGAACCAATCAAGAACTCAAATTAAAATGTAATAATTTTTTTTAAAAATAAAGTAAAACTTAAGTTAAACGCTTTAAATAATTTTATTCAAAAGAAAATTCAACTTACCAGTTCTGTTTAAGGGTTAAAAGCCTACAATACGGTTGAACATCCCTGTTTTCTTGTCCTTTGAAAGCGATTGTTGGGCAAGCCAAAAATAATAGCAGAAAACCAAGTTGATGCAAACATCTTGCACCTGGCAAGATGACCAGGCGGGTTTTTCTCATCTTAGATGCCCCTATGTTAAAGAATTGTTTTAAAACTATAGCAATAGGAAATGTCATTTTGCAGTCATCGACAGACTTCAAGTGTTCAACCTATCTTCAGTATGTCTTGATTAAGAGTGTAATATCAGAGGAGTCTACTCGAGACAAAATCAAAATCATGTGAAAAACAGATTTATTTTGTACTGTATGCAATATCACACTGGTATCTATGACATCCTGAAAATGGATTAATCTCGAATCCCGACGAAAAACAAAAAATGCCGGAAGCTATCAATAAGGAAAAAATCTCTAATATTTCCCCCAGCTAGTAACTTTTTTTATTATTAAAAGTTTTTCTTTTAAGAAAGTCAGTTGGAAAAGCGTATATCTAAAGTTTACCTAACCTTGCAAAGGGCAGACCGTCCTAAATACTTTGAATAAAAATATATTTATACTACTGCAAAACTTCATAGAAAGATTTTGGGAAATTAATATTAACTGCAAACTTAGACCAAAGTAAATTAATTGTAAATTGCTAAAATTATCTTTTACTTTAATGTTGAATACTTTAATTTTTTCGCTGCATTAAATGTTCAAAATAGAACTCCTATTATAACAAAAAAATTGGTGGATTTATTTTGTATACATTTTCCAATAAGTTACAAGAATTTTAAACATTGCAATCGTTATGAGACAAATAAATTTCAATGTTTTTAAAACAATTAACCAGCGCTGTATAAAATTATGAATTAAAGTAAAAATGGCATTTATCTACCGTAAAAAAATCTACAAAATATCTCTCTGAGGCAACAGCTTTTTGAAAGTTATGGGTTTTTAAAGTAAAGTTGAACGTGTTTTTTCTTAAAAAAAAAACCCTACATCTAAATTTGATTTTTAGAACAGACCAAAATTTTTAAACAAAAACTTCAAAGAGAAAAATATTGGTTGATATAGAAGTAAGTATAATTTTGACTAAAAAACACATAAAACTAAAAAATACATCTTCGCATTAAAGGCTTAAAGTTAAACTTGCTAAGACCAAGAATTTTGAAGGCCAGAATATACTCACAGACAGTTCTGTTGTCCAGTACACTCGGGCACAGTTTGAAGTCAGAAGAGTAACCAGCAAGCTTTTATAGTGGATATTGCGCGTAGGATGTACTATACGAATAATGGGATCATCACCCACAATACTCTTGTAATTTATTACTAAACCGATACCCAGGTGTTGCCACGGCAGGTTCAATACCACACTTGACTGCTTTAGTCCTTAACCCAATTATGATACACAGCCCTTATCTGGGCTAACCACACACAAGGGCTATGACGCAAGCAACAAATGTCCTGGAAATTCAATTTTCTAAAAATGGTTAAAGGAAGAAAGATTTCATGTATATTTCTAGGTTGTTGTTACAATAAAAATACGATCTTCAAAATCCTTGGATATAAAAATTAATTATAGGGGAATATGAAATGAGCATTTCAATTATAAACCGAAAAAAGGAGACAAAATATTAAGTGATTAGTAAAATTAAAGAACTTTTGTTTTATTTTATTTTTTTGTGATATATACTTTCACATGGCTTATTACAATAAAAATATTATAGCAATCATAATTTAATAACCTCAAACAATAGAAAATATAAGAAAAAAATTTCTTGCAAATTGAGAAACATAAACATAAGCAAATTTTAACAAATCAATTTGAAAATGAGAAATTTCACATAAGTTGAAAATGGCAAATATAAAAATAAAAAGCATATAGTTTTGTTTAAATTAATGTAAAACAACTGCAACATTTAAAAAAATTATTATGTTGGTGTACGCGGCTGTGGAGCATAGCCAATCCTTTCATGAACTTTAGCATTATTATTGAACATGATTTTGTAAGTCCATGCTGGAGCATTTTGTGGAGAAGATGCTCGTTCATTGCTTGATTCAGTTGCCTGTCGAATAGTATTGTATTCATTTATGTCATCCAATTTCAGTTCAATTCGTGTTGGCATGCGCCGGATCATTTTCACCTAAAATAAATAAATAAACTTTAAAATAATGATAGTTATATTAATAAGTAAAAGTTTTTAACAAACAAACAATTCATAGCTAAATAATTCACAGTAGAGTTTCTTTGGTAAAACACTATCGTCGGACTGAGACCATTTCATATTGCAATGAGCTTCTTCAGGGTAGTTTTTTGCTTGATTACACAGTGTTAGTCTACTAATCAAACACTCACAGCAACAATGTAAAATTGGAACTGGCTAAGGCAGTCGTAGCCGACCTCATGCAACGTTGCTGCGAAGTGATTTATGAATGGATCCTAGTCACTGCGACATTGGTGGAATGAAAAAGCGGATGAGTTGACAAAGCAAGGATGCATCTTCATGCATCCTATTCTGCCGGTCGGTTTCCATGCAGCATCGCCTTGATTAAGGGCAAGGTAATATCAGCCTTCCAGCAACAGCAGAAAGATAGAAGCTGGAATAGGCTAGTGAGTAGCAGAATCTGCCGAGAAATGTCAATGTGACCAACTTCCGTCTAATCACCAGCCACGATTACCTACAAAAACATCTCCATAGAATTGGCAATGTGGAGATGCCTAATAGTCTTCTATGCAAATCGGACCTACCGATGGACGGAACGCATACTATGGCTCGGGCCTTTCTGACATTGCAGATGTTTCCAATATGCAAGAATCCTGTTTTAGGCAAGTAGCAATTTATTGGGCAGCGAGAAGCATTAAATTTCTACTAATCAAGTCAACAACTACCCATAAGAAGCTTACTAAATATGGATAAAATGTTTGTGTATTTCAAGCCACTGACGCGGTTTCAAACGAAGATCACACTTTGATTTTTACATGACAATAGCCCATGGAAGACGTCGTAAGATAATTTTTTTTGCCAGATGTTATCGATGGGATTGTTAGTGAAAGATAATCATATAAAAGAGTGAAGGTTACCAATTACTATTTACTTTCAATAATACTTACGACTTTCATATAGGAATAATACTAGGTGACTTTCAATTTATGCAAGAATAATTTTGTAGAACAGACTACTTTTCAGTCCTCCATTGATAACCTCTACAGGATTAATCTCAATGAAAACATTAATGGATGTATTTTTATTAAGACTCAATAAAAATATCTGAATATAAACCAAAAGAAGAAGATGAAGACCAACTCTCAGATAGAGAGAAGAGTCGTTGAGGTGTCATGTGTGGTATAGCTAGAGAAAAAGAGCGTTAGTTAGGCACTTGGTTAAGCACAAAAAGAATTTAAAACAGATGATCTTCGGGGTTTAGTAATTACAGTGAGGAATGAACTTAACTAATGACAGTGAAAGATGGTATTTATGATCAGTTATCGTAACCTGTCAGTCATTATTTTTAGTGTAGTGCACGTTGTTGCTTTACTTAAAACATGATTGCCTAATAAGTAAAAAATTACCTGAATTTGAACCTGATAGGTCTACAAAGCTATTTCAACAAACTTAACAAAATCTGAATTATGGAGGTTACAATATTGTTTTAATAAACATAATCCACTGCTCTCTTAATATCTTTTTATTTGGAACTGAAAGTATGTTAGAAACGGTTGGCAGTATTGAAATTCACATTGAAGGGTGAACATCTGATGTGATTATGAATGAATCCTTAAAAGTTTATCTGTCAATTTAAAAGTGGTTTAACCTACAATTTGTGCTCAGTGAGTTATGCCGCTATTTATTTGTAATAAATTCGATCCTATAGATTGTGTAATTTTGTGATTTCCAAAAAAAAAAAAACTTCTTTAACAATGTGAAAAGTGAGTTTTCTTTAATTTAGAAATGGTGACGTTATTATTCTCGTTGGATATTTTTTAGCAGTTTTTAAAATAAAACAATGAAGATGTTGACTTCATTGGATTTTTTAGTATAGGTAGGTTGTTTATTTATTATTTTTTACAAGAATTTTCAACTTTAAATTCAAAGGGCAAAACTAAAAATTGCGTCTTCAAGCGCAATGACATTTTAAAAAGTAATCGAAAGTGAAAATGGTTTCATCTACTGTAATATTTTCTAGTTAAATATTTAATATGTAAACATATATAAGGTTTATTACATTTTTCGTATTTTAAAATTTACTTAATCGAATATTTTATTTGGATTGAAGTTTGAACTGAGTTTATTTGACATGTCATGGATTACAGCCAAGTATATTGCCCTCTTAAGCCCAAATTTTGATGAATTGTATTTGACTTTCGTAAGTCATAAATCTTCATCAAAATAATGTATAAAAAATATAAATAATGCTTTTTCAGTGATCTTCACTGCATTTAAAAAAAAAAAAATAATGTGCATAATATATTAGGTATTTGTATAACAAAAGAAGTAAATTTCTAATCTGGTCCGCGAGAGAATCGTTTATGTAGAATTATTAATTCTACATATATTAATTTTTTTTAGCCATAGTGTGCAACTTTATGAGATATGACGTTTATAGTAATTTAAAGTTTATTTAAGAGAATAGAACGGAATTCATTATCACCTAGAAGTGACCGACTACTAGCTAATCTTTTCCTGTAGCTATTAACGAAGCTGCAAATTAAAAGCATATTGGAAAAAATCTTAAAATCTTCCAATTTTTTTTTCGTTTTGTTACATAACACTATCCCAAAATTCTATACTTCCATCATCTGCTGTAAGGTCATCATTAGTTGCAGTGTATTTATTTGATTGCTATGCTTTCATTAAATTGTTGAAGAAACCCGAAAATTTGGTAAAGGATATTTCCTGTTACATATGCTCTAAGCAAATGGATATCCTCTCTGAAAAACAAATTTCTGCGAGAAGTTGTTGGAATAAATTTTTTCAATGAAAGTGTTTATTTTTCTGAAATAGTGTATAAAACCTTTGTGAAATTTCTAGACTATCAATTCTATATTTAATTGAAGTATAGAATTTTAAAAATTTAAATCCCAAGAAAAAATTTTTGTGTACTATAAATGATTACCAGGTGGGTGGAAGCTAAGTGCCAGAAAAACAGATATTTCTGTTTTAAAGCGTAATTTCTTGACCGGAACGTGAGAAATGCACTCAAGCAAATTACTTTTATTAGAATTCTTTTTACAAAATGACCCCACTTTATATTTGTAAACGTCATATACCAAAATATATTTATTATCAGCGTATTTCAAGAAATAGATATTTAAATTTTTATGTGAATTTTTAATTGTTTAATTCTTTTTTTAGTGCTTTCTTATATATATGGAAAATTTATTAAATGTCGGAGAATTAAGTAGTATGTGAATTAGTAGTTTTCTGCTTAAAAAATTATTTGAATGCTTTAGTCTGGGAATAGAAATTTTTGGCTTGCTTCTTGAAGCAATTTCATTGTTATTAATTAATTTTATGTTACAAGTGATATAATTTTATATTCAAATAATCTTTCTATTTAAAAGCAAATTGATATTCAGTAAGATAAAATTGAAATAATAATTTATGAACAAGGAACTAGGTTATAATTTTATTTATTCTAATAAATATTTGTGAGAAATATATGTGGGATTAACCATATTTAGTTACGATCTCTTCCCTATAGAACTGTTTCCGGTCAGTGTTCTCTCGTTACAGATAACACTCATTACGAGACATTGAGTTCTGAAGGGTGAGAAAATCTAGGGGGTCTAGGGGGTCGTATATGGAATTCACCACCTTGTTCCAAATCCAGGGTATTTCTAGGGTCCTAGATACGAAAAGTTCAAAAAATCGGTTAACTGAAAATGTGACTTTACTGAATGTATTTTTTGATTTTTAGATTCCCTAGAAGGGTCTATCACTATTTTTTTTTTTTTTTGCGCATCGACTGCCTTGGACATTTGCGTCTATCACCATTATTTGAAAAATTGTTCAGGAAAAATTAAAAGAATAGTAGTGCAGGAATAGTTGTGATCTTAGGCTTCATTCCAGTATTTTTATCTCGTGTCATCACTTAAAAGGCAACTAACGTTTAATAAAAATTTCAAGTTTGAAAATAAATCACTCTTTTACAATTTTCGGATTTCCCGATGAAGGGAGCTGAACCCATCGCCATATTTTTCGCAAGCGATTTTGTTACTAACTATAGAGCTCCCTGTTTTATTCATGATGCTAAATCAACATTGTTATGGCGACCAACAGATTCGAACACTGACCGCTCGCACCAAAGAAGCCTGCGACTAGTCTCTGCGACAGCTTTTGAATCTTAGTTTAGGGTAATAATAAATCCTTTCCAACTTCATAGATGTATTCTTTTTAAGTGAATATATTTGGGAATAACTTAGAATATATTATTGGAATATATAGTGAAGATATTTGGGAATAACTTAGATTTTTTTCCCGTAATTACCGACTAGTCACTATTATAGTCCCAACCGGTTTTATACGTACGTCCTCTATTAGGATGTTTTGAATGTGTAAGATCGTTGACGGGCGCCGTTCAACGGCTCTCACACCTGTTTTAATACACACTGAGATGCTAATGACCAAAATAATGAAGTTTGCTTTTAGAAAAAACATCTCAGACATATTCTGTTTTAATCACGGTTGAACTTAATAAATTGATTATATTTTGTTTTAAACCCTGTCGGTAATAGAAATTTTGATATAATACGTAATTTTATGAAATAATATAGTTGGTCTAACTGTATTAATTCTGTTAAAAATTCATTATTTTCATAAATTTTCATGATCAAGGAAATTAGGACTGATTCTTTAAGTGCAAAATATAAAATTTCATAAGATAAAATCCTATTATAAATGGTGTTTTTTAAAAAAATTTATTACTGTGTATGTAAATAAGGTTTTGTTTTTTGTTTTAAAAACATAGTTTACAATAAATAATTCCCAATAATTTTCTAAAAGCAAAGTTTGAAATGAATAGTTATAAATTAAATAAAAAAAGTTTTTATTGAATACAATTTGATATCCAAGATACAGTGCAGAGGCACAACTAACTGACGTTACCTCTGCCTAACATAGATTGCGTGCTATTTCGGAATTAGAAGTATTTTCATAGGAGAGCCATATAGCCTTCCCAATATTGGCTACACAAACCTGTATTAACCACTTTATATTTACTAAACATGCCTTTCTATTTTTCTTTCTTTTTAATTTTTGTTTCTATGTACTTTTTTAACTCTTATGTTACCAAAATACCTGTTGTATCATTGTTAAAACTGTTATTGTTTATTAATTTATTTACAAAAATATTTACGAACTAATTCATATTGCACGTGAACTATAAATTCATTTTTTTATTAAAGCGGTGTAAATAAAATTATAATTTGACTGGACATGGATAAGAAAGTGTTATTTCACTATTTTGCACTAAAAATTATGGTTGGCCATAGGGAAAGGCTTAAACCAATTTTGGCTCTTATCTTTGTAAAAATCACTTCTAGGAAAGAATGCGTATAATCAAATGCTGTAAGAAGAAGTTGTCAACAATATCCGAGTTTATCTTAATATTTACTACTCTTTTCAAAACTTGGTACATTGTTATATTTTTCTGGTAATTATACAGGTTCCAAAATGGCGGACACCCTTTTCCAATCACACTTTCTATTAAATCTACAAGTGTAACACATAATCATTTGATGTTTAAAGGCTATAATGTTGCAACAAATTCTATCACAATGTAATTACTAAGTTTAGTTGGCAGACTTTGACACAAATGAGTGCGTTATTATTTATTGTGTAAACACAAAAAGAGGAAAATGTGGTGTAAAATACGTAAATGACATTCTCAAAAATAATATAGAAATGGTGGGGATTATAATTATGTGCTTACCCAAGACTAAATTAGTCTAAAAGATAGCGCGAATAATATTGAACAATGCGCTTAATAACATTTGATATCTAATCTCCTAGAGGCCTCAAGAACAGTGAAAAATAAATTTTATCAGTTTTAAATAAAGTTGTGATACGTTTATATCTTAGCAGTTAATATTCCAGGTTTAAATGAAATCGTTGTAGCAGTTATTGAAAAATTACCCCCCTCAAAAAAAACAAAAAGTTGGAAATCTATTCTGTTAATATGCACTACTGTTCAAACCAATTTTCTTCAAATTAGAAATTGTAGCACATTTTGATCGTGGCTTAACGTTCAAACATGATGAGAGAAGCCAGCCAGTGCTGGCACTCTCCAGGTTCCAGATGGAAGTTGTGAAGCAGTGAATTCTTGGGGCCCAGCATAATTTTAAACGACGTGGAAGTTAATCAGGATAGGAGGATTTGAATAGTGATTGGATTTGAGAAAGGAAAAAAATTGAGTGGAAATTTGAAAGAAAACTTTAGAAATAACTGAAAAATAAAAATTAAATACGTGAAACTAGGATACTAGAAAGGGTAACCATTGTAATGATGATGATGTTGGGAAGGAGTTTCTTTCACAATTGTCATTTTTGCTATCTTATTCCATACTCATATCAATAAAAAAGGGTAAGTACACTATCTTGCAGTACACCTCAGCTAGACCGGTTTGTTGTGCTTCTGACATTCAGCTATTGTGGCGCCTTACTTAACCTACATACATACATGTTACCTAATTATTACGAAAGGAGTCTGAACAGTTTTGAAGGTAGGGTATTAGAAAATATTTGAGAATTAAAAAAATTATATTTTATTTTTTATATATTTTCCCCCTTTTCTCTCAACGCCCTTATCATATTTTTCATACAAACCTATTTAAAAAAAATAATCATATGTTTTCTTGGCAAAGTGCCCTTCCACCGCTGCCTTCATTGTCTCTTTCATAATAAATCGATGCCCTTTCACATTTTTTTAAATTTCAATTAGAAAACAGTCAGAAAGAGTCAGACTGGGCTATAAAGTGGATAATGTAGTTCTACGAGAACCCATGTTACGAAACAGCACGTTGTATAAAATTGTGATTTGTGGATTTGAGCGTGTACACCTTGGTTAGTTTTATGAAGATATTGAGGCATATGGGTGACATACAATGGCAAAGTGTTGACATTCTTTTATTTCCTCAAACATTTCTTTAATCTGTTTGTTCTTTTAACAAGGAATTTAGTGATTGTATTGTCCTCGATTTTCACTTAATTGTACTTTTATTTTTATTATAATTGTTATAGTGAAGAGCAAATGATTGATATAACCAAACTGCAGCTGCATTCATACTTTCGGACGGTTAGCATCTTTCTTTTCATTTTCGATTGTCCTTGTGTAATTTTAAACAGGACACTATCAAATTCTCTTATACTGACTATATAAATTAATGCCATCGTTCTCTCTGTAACTGTAGCAGTCATAAATCAACCAGACACGGTTATACAACATTACACTATATATATATCTCAGATATTTTTTCAGCGCAGATTTAGGATAATAAAATTATCAAATATTAGCAAAAATTCATTTTGTTTTTACTTTAGCTGAACCTAACAACTTCTAAGAAAATCTACTTTCACCAGCTGACAAACAACAACATTATTATTATTATTATAATAATTAATTACCTAATTAAATAATGCGTTATTATCAAAACACCTGTCTTATCCAAGGTGATCCACTGTAATCAGATTTGTTGTTTTAGTATTAAATTCCCCAGAAAAATGATTTTTATTGTTTTTTGACGCCAATTAGTAAACCACTGAATAAAATATACACTTTTTTTTTTTTTTATATAAAAACATGTTTTTACTTTCTCTTGCTGTTGTCAAAGTATGGAAATTAAGGTAAAGGTCTAGAATAGGGCACAATATCTAAGCGCTATTCCCTGCCAAAAATTTATTTTGCATTTCATACTAAATTGGAATTATTATAACCAGTATTCTGTATTAATTTTATTTTTTTTTCTTACCCGCCAGTGATATGCGATTTCAATGATGGATATTGGTTACAAAAAAAAAAAAAAAAAAAAAATTTGCTTACAAAAACTACATGTAGAATGCGCTAGGTATTGTGTCCCGTTCTAGACTTAACCAGAAATTAAGTTTGCAAGAGAAATACATATTTTAAGTGGCCTAAATCTAAAAATTGTTTTTTACTTCCTCTTACACCTAGTAAGAGGAAGGATTATAATCGTGTTAAATTTTCGTTATGGAGTTTTCACTGGAAATATCCGTTTTAAGGTCCCTTGAGTCCTAAAAAAGTGGTTTTTAGCAATTGGTGTATACGTGAAGTGTGTGTGGGACAGCATATCTTTAAAAAAACGAAAAATCGCAAAATATTTAAACTTAATATTTCGTTTAAATGCCTCCAGGAGATCTGTAAATAAGCTTATCGTAAAATTCGTTCAACCGGAAATGTCACTTTACTAATTTTTTGTTTTTTCTTTAGTTTCTTTGTGATTTTTATCGAAAATGATTTTGGTGCGATTTTTTTTCAAACTTTACATTTCAGCTACACTTACAAAGAGCTACAACTTTTATGGGAAACATTTCTTCGGGAAAAAAGTCATTTAAGGTCTCTTTAGGGGATGGGGAGGGGTGAAGTTATTCTCTAATGTTCTATGTCAGTTTACTACACAATTCTATCATCCGAATAACATTAATTCGAATTAAATATGTTGTTGAAATTCCGAGTTTGAAATAAAAATCGGATTATCGGATGTGCGTTTTTTTACTGAAAAGTATTTTGCAGTTTTTTTTGCTATTTTATATAATACGGCTCCAAAGTTTTTCTTTAAACTAGGAATGTTGAACTACACATATAAAGAGTCAAATTTGAGATACAGAAAGAGAAACATTTCTCCTGGTAGAGTTATTTAAGGGGGTTTTGGGGGAGGGATGGGGTTCTGTTTTCTACTAAAGTGCCTATCATAGTTGATTATAAAATTCTACCTTCTAAACAAAATTAATTAGAAATAAATAGATTACCCAAAATTTCGAGCTTGAAGAAAAGTAGTAAAACGGAAGTGCGTTTTTACTGAACAGTTTTTTTTCGCTTTTCACGTTTTTCTCCATAAAAACACAGACGAATTTCATTAAATTTCGGTATACTAACTATAAAATTTGTCGGTTACAAATTGTAAACTGCAGTAAGAGAATATTGTGAGAGTGTTTCACACCACATTATAAATATGTATATATATATATATATCACACATATACACATACATAAATACCCGAAATAGATTGATACAGGAAGTTCGTTCACTTTTAAAATTGATTTTGTGCAATGTTAGTTATATAATTCCTAAATATAGAGTAGTTAATTTCTGTCATTGAGTTTAATAAATTCCGAGGTCAAATAATTGAAACATTTTTTTTCCTCTATAGATTTTTGTATATGTTTTCCTTGATTGTATTTCATATTGGCTTGATTTCTCTCTTATCATTTTCCTTCTTATAATTTTCGGAATCTCTTATCGTATCTGTAATCTAATTATATATAATAATTAGATTATTAATCTAATATACGAGGGTGGTTTGAAAAGTTGTCGGAATCACCGCTAGATGTCAGTGCTAGAGCAACGAGGTTCCCGCGCAATAATCACACATCCTTTGTGAGTGAACACGTGGCGCGTCAGTGCTCTTGCTGCAGGAGAGTGGTAGTGACGACTCTTTGTTGTTGTTCCCGCGTAGTGATTTGTGACAATGGAAAAAACTGAGATTCGAGCAGTGATTAAGTACTTTGTAAAGAAAGGTATGAAAGCAAAGGAAATTCATGCCGACTTTCAGAACACACTGGGGGACTCTGCTCCTTCATATTCAACTGTTGCCAAGTGGACCAGCGAGTTTAAATTTGGTCGGGAGAGCTTAGATGATGATCCGCGTAGTGGACGGCCAAAAAGTGCTACGACCCCAGAATTTATCGCAAAAGTGCATAAAATGGTCATGGAGGATCGTCGACTGAAAGTGCGAGAGATTGCTGAAGCTATAGGGATGTCATCTGAACGGGTATATCACATTTTAACCGAAGAATTGGGAATGAAAAAATTATCGGCAAGATGGGTGCCGCGGCTCTTGACATTGGACCATAAACGCACCAGATTGGAAATGTCCGAACAAAGTCTGGCCCGTTTTCAGCGCAACCAACAAGATTTTTTGCGCCGGTTTGTGACTACAGATGAAACTTGGGTCCACTACTATACCCCAGAGACAAAACAGCAGTCAAAGCAGTGGAAACATGCTGAGTCACCACTACCAAAGAAAGCAAAGGCAGTACGTTCGGCCGGAAAGGTCATGGCCTCAGTTTTCTGGGATGCAAAAGGCATTCTGCTGATAGATTATCTTCCTACTGGCCAAACAATTACGGGGCAATACTATGCAAACCTCCTAGACCAACTACAGGAAAAGATACGCGAAAAAAGGCCTGGTTTGGCAAGGAAGAAAGTCATCTTTCATCAGGACAACGCCCGCCCGCACACAAGTGTTATTGCCATGGCAAAACTTCATGAACTGAGGTACGAATTGTTGCCACATCCACCTTATTCACCTGATTTGGCACCATCAGACTTTCATCTCTTCCCCAAGCTGAAAATTTTCCTCGGTGGACGGAGATTTCCTACAACGGAAGAACTGACAGCCGAATTGGAGAGGTACTTTGCAGGCCTGGAGGAATCTCATTTTCGAGATAGGATAAAGGCATTGGAACATCGCTGGACCAAATGCATTAGTCTACAGGGAGACTATGTTGAAAAATAAAAGCAGTTCCCCTGAGGTAAGACACTTCTTTCTAGTACATTCCGAGAACTTTTCAAACCACCCTCGTAGTATATGTTTATATCAGGGGCGTTCAATGAGTTATCTATCTGAATATGGAAATAAAATTTTATGACCAAATTGAACTTACAATTTTTCAGTATAATGCTGAAATGGAAATGGAATACAAAAGGAAAATGTTGGTGCACAGGAAACGCTTTACATTGGAAGTTACCGCTTTATTGAATACATTTTCATTGGGAAATCTTTTCTCTCGCAAAAATTTGTTTAGAATATAATAGTTGAGAGAAGGAAAGAGAATTATAGAGAATGATTTTAGAGAAATAAACTAGATTATATGTTGAATACTATATAATAAATAGTATACACAAACTGAAATATAAAAAAGACTGGCTGAGTATTAACAAGATAGTAGATAGGTTGCTGATTGGTTATACTGTTGTAAACTATCCTGAACTGTACTGCTGTCGCTCTATTTATATGAATGGAACTCCCCCTTTCTTAGTCTGGCCTAGATGGGGAGTAACTAATTTTTGATTCATTTAATGTGTGCTTCTCCTCTCTTCACGTCCTATGAATTTTTAATGATTCGGATCCCATTATAGGTTTTTAAATTGAAAGTAATCATTTGGAGCTGATTCTGGACTGAAGGGTAAATGAATCACAGAACGAAGCTTCAAATTACTCACTTTCTTTG
This sequence comes from Triatoma infestans, assembly GCA_011037195.1. Lineage (NCBI taxonomy): Eukaryota > Metazoa > Arthropoda > Insecta > Hemiptera > Reduviidae > Triatoma > Triatoma infestans. Next base: position 25,352 of record JAAEAF010005087.1, on the reverse strand, counting down.
TAGATCCAAACGGAGTTGCACTTGCAATCTTGTCAGATTCATAGCTTATACGTATTGATCCATGTCTATATATGTGTTATATATACACACTATGTGTGTATTGCATTTCAAGGCATGTCTCAATCTGTTCAACTATATATATTTGCAGGGGTAATCCGAAATCCCCTGCTTAGTCCTTTTGATAAATCTTTTGGCCTGGAGCCACCCCTGCGTGTCCTCCCAATATTTCTCCTATGTATATATAGCGGGAGAGATGGGCTATTGTCATATGGTTTGGTTGTCACAAAACTCATTTCTCCTTATGTTAGTAAGCAAATTTTGATGAGTAGGTTTGGGGGAATATGTTTTGCACTTTCAGTATATGATTAGTTCGATACAGTCTTCAATAAACCTTGTTATGAGCCTAAAAATTTTTTGACTATACCAAGTTTAATGAAACTCGTCGGTATTTTTATGGAGAATATCTCAGAAAACTGAAAAACAATTCTATAAAGTCACACACCGGTCAACTTCAAAGTCGCAATTTTTTGCAACATAAATTTAACTCTGATTAATATTATAAGAATGATAGAATCGTATAATGAATTAAAATAGTGTAACGTTTTTCCCTCTAGACTAGCTACTACAACTAGTTTTAAGTGGGTTCGTATTGATAAAATATTCTAAACTTCAATAAAGAAAACACCAATTTATTGTTATACACAATAAATTACAAAATACAACACTTAATAATAATTACTTCACAGTTTAAACCGCAAAAGTTCATTTTGTTCACTTTTTATACACTTTTCCCAAACTAGTGACTTCGTTTGTAACTGGAAAACTCTCTCTCAACTCTCTCCGGTCCCACTATTTATACCGGTGGGGAATCTTCTAGAACTTCCTCGATTCCTCTAGAGAGAACTAGAGCGCTGCCAGCGCTTCCTAGCGGCCACTAGGAGAACCTTAGATACCTGCCTTCTCTCCTAGATGGCGCACAACTGGCTGCGTTACAATAGTAACTGTAGAGGAAAGAATAACCATACGCCTCCACCAAGATCTTTTTAAATGAATGTTTTAGACTATTCGCTTCAGTTTTTTCGTATTAGGAATAAGAGAAAGTAAAAAATGGTGTGTGTGTGTGTGTGTGTGTGTGTGTATATATATATATATGTAAACAAATATCTTAAAAAACCAAATATCGCAAAAAGTTGAAACTTGGTATTCGTTTTAGACACTATCACCGCATCTGGCACGGAAGTTTCAGGCAAAATTCATCAACCGGAAGTATGACTTTACTAAAAAATTTTTTTTCGTCAGTTATTCACGATTTTCACGAAAATTGCTCCAACAATTTTCTTTGAACATTGTATAATTGTGTCTATACAATCTATCTAAATAGCTATACATTTTTTATTTATATATTTGAAACAATGGTAGAATTCCAAACTTGAAGAAAATCAGTTAACCGGAAGTGCCCATTGGACCATAACGATACCTTTTAAACTGGGCTCAGTGCACAGAGATAGACCTTAATTTTGCCACTCTCTTCTACTACATTAAATGTGAATCATTTTGTTAACTTCCTAGTTAGATATTTGTCTCCTCCCTACCACACCTATATTTATGAATGGTTAGGAAATATGATAAATTTTGAAATTTAACGAAAGTTTATTATTTTATAATATATAATTATATTAACAGGTTGTTAGAGGGAAGTTTTATCAACCGGAAATTCATCAACCGGAAGTGTTTCATACTAAATTTTTTACCTTTTTTTACAGCTGTAAGGGAATAGTAGTACTTAATTAGGTATACCACCACCTTAACTGATAATAAGGTGGTAATTCATAAACTGAAAGTGTAATTTTATAGAACGGATTTTGCAGTTTTTTTTGCTATATTTTGCTAGATCTTCTGTAACAGAGAGATGGCAAAAACAGTGTATCAATAACAAAGAGAAAGGAAGATTCTATAAATTTTTATTCCCCAAGTTAAAGTGACGCCTGTATTTGCTAAAATTTCAGTCTGTAAATCAACGATAACCAGCATGTGCAGAATACGAAGCAATCACATTATATGAAGAGCTTACTTAAATAAGATAAACATAGTTAACTCTCCGCTATGTCCTAGATGTGGAGTTTGGGAGGATCTAGAACACGCGATGATGATATGCCCGCACTACAAAATTGCTAGAGACCGTTTCTTTAAAATAATAATGAAACACGAAATGTCCTTTCAATTGCAACACAATTATTTCAAGCACTAACACAGAGGTATTGGAAGCAACAGTTACATTTTACATGAAATATAAAACGAATTTTAGGTAATAATAAAAAAAAAAAATACCTACTTCTCGTGAAACATACTAATTACGTAAATGGCTAAATAGTGTGTAAACTAAGGCAAAAAAAAAAAAAATGCTATATTCTCGAAAATGGCCTAAAGTTTTTTTTAAAAAAACTTCCTATGCTATATACGACTTAACAACCTATCACTTTTATTTGAAACTTTTTTTCAGAATTAATTTTTGAGGGGTCCTGAGAGACTAGCAATATAAAGTTTGACTCTGAGATTACTAATTAAGTACACCACCACATAATTTTAAAAAGAACATTAGAAGCATTGCCCAAATTCCAGATCTTAAGAAGAAACCCGGCTAGCTGGAAATGTGACTTATTTTATTAAGTCATCGATGGCTATCGACATGGAACCTAAGCTTATCTGGCTTTTATTCCCCTAATTTCCTTCCTTCCCAATTCATCCCCTTAATTAATCTCCCTCGGTAGTTTGCCGGTCGTCTACGATATATCCTAAAATATCCCTTAGCTCCAATCCTTCCATACATGAAACCTAGTACCACCGAAACGGAGACACTGACATAAATAATGATGATACATTGATGATGAACTCCATCATCACAGTTCTGACATAGGGACTAGATGTCCACCCTATTTATGTAAGTGACTAGCCAGCCAAGTGTGTCCCAGTCCACTACATCTACTAAGTTCCTCAATCTTATCCTGCTCAAGGACAGGAGGTAATTCAAAATCCCCTCTGCTTATTCCCTTTGATAAATCTTTTGGCTTGGAGGCACCCCTGCGTGTCGTCGCAAATATTTCTCCAAAATTCTCGTCTCCCAAAGTCTAATCTGACTATCACAGAACCGCTTAGTGACTGCAAGGGCTGGCTCAGGAACACCAAAAGGTAAGGGGGATCCCTCCCTAGCCAGCCGGTCTGCCCTATCAGAGAATATCCGCACCTCTTTAATTTCTCCCTGCCACATCCCCCCCACAAGGCAGCATATCAATGATATGAATTTACAAAGAAAGTATTACGATAGTGACATTCTTTGGAATTAATTGAGTTTTCATAGAGAATTCATGTTTTGGAGTCCCTAGATAACGAAAAAAATCGATTGGTCTCTTAGTGTGTGAATATTTCAAAAAACTTAATATCCCCTTTAGAGATTTCTTTTTATACTTTCCACAATGTCTTATTTATTGTAGGTCAGTTCCACCACAAATTGGGGAGGGGTGCTGATTTATTAACTGCACATTTATTATAAATTTCTACCTTTGTGAAAATTTATCAATATGAGAATTCCTCAGTATGAGAATTAGAAGAACTTCTTATGAATAGTTTAACTATGGAGTTTGAGGAAAATTATTTATCAATTGAATGCCGAGAAAATGTGCTCATGTGTACTGTAATGTAATTGGTGTGATGTTGCTTAGTAGTAGCTTGTGGTGTGAGCGGTTTAGTAAAGGGCTTTGTGTATGTTTGAGATAGAGATAGAAGTATTAAAAAAATAATCAAGAGACCTCCACTGTTTTTGAAATAATTATACTATTCTAAGTGAATTTAAATACTGTACAATATCACAGTTATTATGCTTATTAATATACTGAAACTAGACTCATATGTTTTAATTTTTTGACTGGCACTGATGCTAAAATAGCAATTCATGAATCAAGTGTTGTAGTTCAATGTCTAATACAGTATGTCTTGAAAGAATACCTTCTAATTATTAGTTCAAATCAATGGTATGTCTGGAGGGAGTGTATTGTCTTATCCTAACGTTTCTTGTCCCTTTGTCTCTTCAGTTGCATTGACCTAAATTATAAGTACCTGCCTCTTTCCCCTTCACTGAAATACACTATTTGAACTAGCTAAAATTCACAAAATTATTTCACTAAACTATTTTCAAAATTCTTATTTTCTTTCATTTCTTTCTTCCACTTCAGTACTTTCCTAACCGATATTTTTATTTCGGGCATTAAATTGATATCGATTTATTCAAAAATATTGAAAGTCGAAACTCAAAATCGAATTTTACCTCGGCTCAGTTATTGCAGTATTTCGTGAGCACCAAAAGCCATTTCTTTTCATTACGGTCGTTCTCTATGGATTATACGAAGTAAACAGATTTATTATACTAGTAGGCAGTATTAAATTTGTTATGTAAGATGGTTCCACGGGTGATGTTGATGCTGCTATCCGGGAAGTCTGCACCATAATAATTCTTAGTTTGGATAACACTATTCTGAATCCATAAGTTCTAAACCAGAGGTGTCCAACCTTTGGGTTATCTACGCCACATTGGAAGAAGAAGAACAGTCTTGGGCCACACTTACAATACAAACCTAAGAATAGCTGCGGATCTAAATTATAATTTCCCTGATAGGCGTTGGTAGATGCAAAAGCCGTTTAACATAGAAATTGTGTTACATCAGAACATCCATTTGCTATTAGTGCTATAGAAACTTTATTTATCTAGGTAATAATTTCATTAATACTTCAGATATTTTACTATGAAAGTAAAAGTGGATAGCGTGAAAATAGTCATAGGATAGCTGACATTGTATTTGAGAAACTAATATAACAATATATGGTTTGATGGAAGTAGTTATAAATCTCAGTGAGTTTTCAAGGTGCTCTACAAATATTTTGGTTCTAATTTTATCCATCGTTTATTTTATCCTTGAAAAATAGTTGCTCACAAACGTTGATGTTGCCAAAAAAAGCGAAAACATGAATAAGGCAGGATTGTGTGGCGAGGGATATTAATCTCTGGGAATATAGGATTTATTAAGTCCAATCTTTAAATTGAATGTCAGATGTTCTATTTGAAAATTGGCAGTTAACATCTAGACAACTTTAAATTGAATAGCGTGTTTCTTATTGTTGAAAACGTAAATAAAACTAATTTTTGAGCCGAGCTATTTCCCCTAATACCTTGGTGACAAAAGACACTTCAAATATAACTGAATAATTTTTTTAAAAAAAACAGTGAATTATTTTATTTATATTAATTTGAAATTGTTTGTTGGGTTGTAATCGAAGCTGTCATGAGCGGAATGCGGCCAGCGGGCGCGGGTTGGACACCACTGTGTTCTAAACGATATGAACACACAAATTGTTAGTAATAGACATTTGTATCCAAAAATTGCTATTATATATTTAACTATAATAGTTTTCAGGAGCCCTATAGTATTTTGTTACAGTGTCAATAAAGTACAGTTTAAAGTTTGGAAGAAGTATGTTTTATATTATATAATAATATTAAAGTGTGAATTCATAAATTAGGTATTTGTTTTAATATTTTGAAAAACAATATAACTATAAAGAAAATATTGGGCAAACAATATAATATTGTAAACATAATTATTATTATGGTGATGCAGTAAAAGATTGATATCTAAAACGAGAGTAAACATTGTAAAACTCACGAACACTTACAAACCTGGACTTGAGAGTTTAAATCTGCCAGTTTACTCCCTTGTTCTTAAATAAATAATGTCTTATTATCTATCATGTTAATATAAATAAATAAATAAAAACTAAAGTAGCTCTTTATATTATTATAAGTACTTTATTTTAAAAATAATACAATAAATGATATAATACTTGAGTACAGAAGCATGGCAGAGTTTACAGCCATAACAGAAAAACTAAAAATAATAAAAAAAGAAAAATGATGAAAAACAAAGCAAGAATTACACTAGAACTAAAACAGAACTGGAATAAGATAGCAAAGTAAATAAAAGTATTAACACAACTAATGCTTAAATAAATCAAACGTAGTTTTATAATAGAATAAAAAAACTGAAAAACTAACCTAAAGAATATGAGATCCTGACGTGCCTAACGAGCATATGATCCTGGCGAGTATAAGCAATTAAAGGATGGCAAGGCCGTTGTCCGGTTAGGTAAACAATAATTTTTATCCTCCGGAAAGTGAACATTTGCCGAGATGGAGGAGACGCACTTCTAATAATGCAGGACATTCTGCCAAGAAATGAAACAAATTCTCCCGTACTTGGCAGTTATAGAGAGGACGCATTTCTCGTTCGGAATCTTTTTCCGACCAAGGGGTATAATTTAGGTATAACAGTTCTGCTCTTAGTTTCAACAACCAGCACATCTCTGAGAGTCTGAGGTTATTAAGTAGAGACGATGTTACAAATGACTTATGGTCAGTGATCAAAGTTTTATACAAAAAAAAAAAAAAAACGATCAGCGTTCTCTGCACGACAAAATGACTCTTCGAGACGAACGGATCTAATATTATTAAGTAAGTTCGAAAGTTGATCACTCCATTTGTCACGATCATTAAGAGAACAAGATAGGTCGCTGGAAAAATCACGTGTCATCAAAAGCCAGTGTTTAAACCAAAACAGTTTCTTCTGAATAATTTCAGTTGCAGCAATTATCAGGAGGCGATGATTGTCAAGAGCTAGAGTTCTGAGACAGTATTTGAAGTGTAGAGCAAGGGTGAAAATCTCTAACGGTTCAAGAGCACACTCAATCGATAGTACATAATTAGGCGTTGGAGAGGGAAGAGAGAATAATTTTTTAAAGAAAAATCTTTGAAATTTTTCAAGGATGTCATAACGTTGAAACCCTCAAGATTGGGCACCATGTGATAGAACCGCTCGTGACACTCTCTTGGAAATCCTATATTTGGCGTCGAGAAGAACGTTCTTATTAAGTAGCTCTTTATATGTTGGATAGATACATGCTCTTTAAAATGGAAAAAAATAATTATGTAATCGCGACTCCTCTTTATTGCAATACTAGAATTCTTATTTACAAATATCCCCCAAATTTATTTAAAGGTTATTAAGCATCTACATAAATATAAAAGAAAAAAAAAACCTATGGCGCAACAGCCCATGAAGGGCCAAGGCTTGCCAGACGGCGTTTTGAATAGTAGGGGGCGTGTGGTAAGCACGCCGCAGTTCCCACGCCGTTTAGTTCCGACCTTCGCTACCTAGGGCGCTACCTGACTGTATACCTAACTGTAGCTTCCAATTTTTTTATCAAGATGCTGAGTCAACACCGACTTTGCCCTCACGGGAATCGAACCCTGAATTCTTGCACGAAAGGCGAGTGCGCTAGCCTCTAGACCAACGCGTGAGGACATACATAAATATAGGTGGTGGAAAATTGTACTAATACATCTTAGTTTTTAGATACAAAAGCCCAGGTATACACTTCGACGCAGCGTCCTTGATCACCCTCAGCAAAACTTTTCTGGACATTTAAATCCAACTTCGTAGATTCCCCAGAAGCTGTGTAAAATCAAATTTTTTCCAGAAAAATGTTTCAAATAAAAGCAATAAATACATTTATTATATTCAAGCAGTTTTAGCATTCCAAATTTCAAGAAAATTGTTAAAGCCATTTTCGAGTATAAATTGGAAGGGAATAACTTAAAAATCCAGTGTTAATAACTTGAATAAAGATTCGTAAGTTCTTGTTGTATTCCTGGTAATATCTAATCTGAATAATTTTCTTTTTAATGTAGAATATTTTTTTTTTTTTTTTTGAAAGGCCACCACCTATTTGAGATTTTTTTTAGAAATAAAACTGAACGAACGTTTTCTTATAAAGTATTATGACATTCGCTACAAAGATCGTACGATATTTCTGGAGAAAACACAATAAGAGAAAACAGTAGCGAAGTACTTCCTTTTTAGAAAGGGAACAAGGAAATAAATACACAATAATAATAAACCTTTAATTGTATTAGAAATTACACAAAATCAGCTGAAGTTGATTGAGTTGCAGTCTTTATGTTTTTCTATATAATTGAAATAAATTGTATGAAACTTATTTTTATAGTTAAAACTAATTTTGACTGGACATTAATATATATAGATTATATAAATGAGAAACAAGGAGAAATATAATTTAATAAACTTTATTTTAATATTTATATGTAATTTGTTATATATATAATTCATTTATAAAATAATGTTACTTTAATAAGCAAATTTTGCATTTATTTTCCATAATATGATCAACATTGAATTCTCCGAACAAACTTTCTTGTTTTTATTGTTGTTTGAATATTTATACAGCTTTGTCAAACCTGTTAAAATATTCCTGTTAAGTAATCTTGGGGAAACCCAATATACTTTCTGCACTTGTTATTTAAATTAAATATAGCCAGTTCTTCTTTTTTTTTTTCATTTTTTATTTCTTTTCTTTTTTTTTTGAAGTTTCACTTACGTATATCAATCTATTATGGAGTTTAATGTCATCCGAAGAAATCTGCTAATGTTCAATGATCTTTGGCTTAATTAATTTTTTTTTTTAAATATATTTTTGGCTTATTTACTAGATTATGTTTTTCTGGTAGGTTTGAGATTATGCTTTCATTGTATCTCATTGAGCAATAGTTAAAGAAACGGTTTATTTCTTTATTATTATTTCCTGTTTGTTTCAATCCACCAAATATAGACTTTAAAACGTGCTAAGTAACTTTCACCTCGTGTTTTATGTTATAAACTATATTAAGCAGTTTGTAATAAGTATTATGGGTTGTATAATCTATCTATATGTTTAATTATTGTCATTCTGGTTGGATTCTTCTGAAATTTAGGGGAAGGTGTTAGTGTAGTGGTTATGAGCATGGACTTGTAAGTAGGAGGACCCCAGTTCGAGTCCCGCGTATAACTACTAAATTTTATATTTGTTACAAAAATGTTATTAGTAAAGTAGGTGCTTCTGCCGCCCCCGTCCATGACACCTAATTGGTAGTTGGACGTTAAACACGCCTGAAAAAATAGGCTTTACTTTACTTACAGGGAAATTTTATTATTACTTCCCAAGTCTCTGAGTTTGTCAAGACATGGAATTACTTACGAATTGATGGCAAATGAATTCAGTGCTTTAATGTCGGTCTGGCTTTAATTGTTTTGATTGTGAGAAAATTAGGTTCACGATCTTTGGTCGGAATAGGTTATCTGTGGAAGGGCTTAGGGTATTTCCTTTCAAGGTTATGATCCGATTTTTTCGGACTATATTCAATATTTAAATGGGTTTGGACTCTTGTTCCAGACTCGGTAGTTATTCTTCTTTTGGATTTTCGAACGATGGTCATTGAATAAGACTTCAATGAGAGAGAGAGAGAGGTCGGCCTTATTTGCGAAACTCAACTTCCCCTAATCCCCTTAACTTCTTCATATATCGTCAGGTGTGGTCCTTCATTGATCCCGTTGAGTTACGGCTAGAACTTATGGTTGGAAGATATTGCAAGCCTCTTGACGTGCAGCCTTATGAACGGGTTGCTGTTAAGGGCATGCCTACTACGTCACGGCACTGAGACCCGGGTATATAGTACGACGATCCATGACAGTTTTTCTTTTTATCTGTGGTCAGCGTAATTTATCAACAGAAAATCGCAGTAAGTTTTTTTTTTTTATTTACAAACATAATATGGGCCAGCTCACCAAGAGCTTTACACATAGAGATTAGAGGTAAGATATGCTATTTCATAGATCTTGGTAGAGTCGCGGTTTCAGTCTTTTAGAATGAGTAGGTTCCCCTATGTTGTAGTGGGACGTTGAGGATAGTGTGTGAAGTGTGAGGAAGAAGTTGTCTGTTAATTTAGTCATGTGTGTGTGAATATCTGTAATGTCTAGTTCTCTGTGTATTTGTGTGTTTCTGGTAAACCAAGGGGCTCTTAAAGCAATTCGGAGTACTTTGTTTTGAAATGTCTGAAGTCGTTTCGTCAGTGTGTTGCTGGCAGTTATCCAGACTGGGCAAGCGTATGTCAACAGAGGTCTGAGAAGCGTCTTATAAAGAAGTACTGTACAGGAGTGTTTGAGTGGTGTGTGTCTGTTTATAAGTGGATATAACTGTTTCAGTCGGCAGTATGCTTGTTGTAGTTTGCTGTTAATGTGTAGTCTCCAGGTGAGTCTGGTGTCAAGGATTACACTAAGATAGCGCACTCCTTGGTCCTTCGGTTTCCAGGGTATTTCCTGATTGTTTAGTTTTAGTCGCCGAAGAGAAAAAATTTTGAAACCTCCGAAGAGAACAAATTTTTGCCTCTGTTTTAGTGATGTTGAGACGTAGCTTCCATTTTTGGAACCATTTTGTAATGATGTCTATAGCTGTTTGTAAGTCAGTGATGCTTTGGTCAATGTTGTCGTTAGTTGATGCTATCATTGTGTCATCTGCGTATGTGGCTAAAGTAGCTGAAGTTGATTCAGTATGTCCGAACAGTAAAGGTTAAAGAGTATAGGACTGATGATTGCACCTTGCGGTAGTCCCGCGAGAATTTGGCGTCTAGTACTATATGTGTTGTTGACTCTTACCTGAAATGTTCTGTCCCTTAAAAAGGATCCTATGATTTGAGTAATGTAGTCAGGTGCGTTTGTGTGTCTGAGTTTGTAGAGTAGTCCTGAGTGCCAAACTAAGTCGAATGCAGCGCAGCGGCTACGTCTAGAAATATCGCTGCAGTATGTTTCCTTTTTTCAAAGTTGTGTACTATGTATTCTGTAATTCTTTTAATTTGATGTACTGGTGAGTGTTTTGGTCTGAATCCGAATTGATGTGGTGGAATTGCGTTTGTGTCAGTCAGATGTTTTAACAGTCGTCTATAGATTATTTTTTCAAATATTTTTGAGAGAGAGTTTAGTAGGCTAATTGGTCGATAGCTATTCGGGTCGTTTTTTGGTTTACCGGCTTTGTGGAATACAACTATTATTGCATTCTTCCATTTTTTAGGAAAGTAACCCATTCGAAGGCATGCATTGAAGATTGAAGTTAAGAAAGCGACACCTTTCGGAGGTAGATTTTTTAAAAGAATGTTCGGTATTAGGTCGTCTCCGGGAGTCTTTTTGTTAGGAAGTGCTTTGATTATGGAGGTTATTTCTGAAGGGGAAGTGAATGAGATAGGAAGCTCTATGGTGTGATGAGGTTGCTGCAGTTCATGGTTGATGTGTTCGTCAGTGTCTTGGTCTGTCTGGTGAGATTGTGTGAATTTATTTTCCAAATGTGTTGCTATTACTTCGCATTTTTCTTCATCACTCGTTGCAAGTCTGTCACCAAGTTGCAGTGAGAATATCTGGCAATGATCATTAAGAATTCTTTTAGTTTCTTTCCAGAGACAAGAGTCACCCGGAGTTAAACCCTCTAAGTAAGATCTGTATCTGGAGATTCTGTGATTGTCAAGTTCCCATTTGATTCGTCTAGCTAGTCGGTTGAAGTGAGTCTTGTCTGACGGGTTCCTAGTCCTCTGCCATACTTTTCGAATTCTGTTTTTTTCATGAATTAGGTTGAGTATGTGTCCTGGTAGCCAGTTGTGTCTGTTATTGTTATTCTGCCTTTTATGGGTAGAGTTGTGTACAGCTGTGTGAATTATCTGTGTGAGTAGGTCTAGCGATGTGTCGATATTGTCAGCGGTTCCGAAATGTTTGGGTATAGTCAGAAGTTTGGTAAAGTCGTGTCTGAATGTTTCCCATTCTATCTTTCCGGTTTTAGTTTTGGCGGTGGTTCACTGCGCTGTAGGTGTGAGTGAAACCTGCATAATACTGGAAGATGGTCAGAGTCTAATTCACTTAATGAATCCAAATATATTGGAATATTAATGTTGTGTAACAGTGCGATGTCCAATATGTCAGGTTGATGGCTGCGTGCAGAGGGGTAGAATGTTGGTTCTTCGGGAGCTGAGATTAGTATGTTAAGGTTGTCTGTCGCCGTCAGTAGTCTGGTACCGTTGTTATTAGTCGTTCGACACCCCCGGTATGTCTGTTTGCTATTAAGGTCGCCTAGTAGTAATGCGCTGTTTTGTGTGAAAATTCTTTGGAGGTCTTCTTGTAATAGTCTAGAATTAGGTTTCAAGTATGCAGATATAATAATTAGTGGTCCAGTGTCTGTGCTAACTTGGATAGCTACTGCCTCGAGGTTCTCCAGTGGAGGTAGAGGAAATTCATGATGTTTAATGGTCCTTTTCACGCAGAGAGCGACTCCACCTGAGCTCTCGGCTACACGTGACTGCAGTAAGTTTAAAATTGATTTTATTAAGTTCTACCTGACACTAAGATTTTGTTAAAAATTCTGAGTTTGAAGGAAATCGGTTGACCGGAAATGTTACTTTAATGAACAATTTCTTTTTCTTCAATATTTCTGCGTTTTTCTTAGTCAAGATATCGACGATTTCTTTTTCTAATTTGGAACTCTAACTTCACTTAATTAGACCTATCACTTTTGTTTCAGACAATTTTTTCAAATAATAGATTTTAAGGTTTTTTGGGAAAATGGAACCAATACAGGGAAATTTTAGGGGCAGGTGTTAGTGTAGTGGTTATGAGCATGGACTTGTAAGTGGGAGGACCCCAGTTCGAGTCACGCGTATAACTACTAAATTTTATATTTGTTTAAAAAATGTTATTAGTAAAGTAGGTGCTTCCGCCCCCGTCCAAGACACCTAATTGGTAGTTGGACGTTAAGCACGCCTGAAAAAATAGGCATTACTTTAATTTACTTACAGGGAAATTGTATTATTACTTCCCAAGTTTTTGAGATTGTCAAGACATGGAATTACTTACGAATTGATGGCAAATGAATTCAGTGCTTTAATGTCAGTCTGGCTTTAGTGATCAATTGGATCATAATCTCCTGATTCCATGGATACTTCTTGTCTAGATTGACTGAATGCATGTCTAAGTGAGTGCACTTAGATACATTTTCCAGTTTCTGGGAATTTTTCCATAGACTCCATCTTTATGGTTCTTGGCTTATACTCTCAATCCACAATCCCATCATTAATCCTCGACCGATCTGTATACTACGCAATGGCATATTCTTTAATACTGAAATGTTATTGTGTGTTTGTAGTATCACGAGCGGTTTTGTATAAGGGCTTGTAAGTATATATGTTTAAGAGAGTGAAGTATCAGAAATAAGAAATCACCACTGTTTTTTAAAATAAATATATTATTCTCTAAGCAAATTTAAGTACATAACAATATCACAACTATATCTTAATAAATCAGATGTTTATCTAGAATATAGGCAAATCTCTATCACTAGCATAACTTTAAGAGAGCGATTCCTGAAGCAAGTGTTCTGACTTTGAAAGCAGAATGCAGACTGTCCGAAAGAATGCCTTCCTTACAAAACAGTTGGCCAAGTGGCATTGTATTAATGGATTTAAACGGATTTTTGTGCCTTTGTTTACCCCATAGCAATCACCCCAAATTACAGTACCTGATTTTTCACTGCACTAAGATACATTTAAAATATTAACAAAATTCTATTTTTGATACTATAAAATATTCTAAACTATTTTTTAAAACTGTTATTTTCTTTTATTTCTTTCTTCCACTACAATACCATTGGATTCATTGGTCCACTCACTTCTGGTACCCAGTTTCCTAGTGAAGCTTACTTCTTAATCTTTCCATCTCTTGGGGGAATTTGATATATATATAAATCTATCACTTTTATTTGAAACACTTATTCGGAAAAGTTGATTATTAGAAGGTTCTGAAATCTGTGACTATATTACCATCAGACGTTCATTTCAATTAGTCGCCATTTCAGGTGTCTACAATGAGTTAGTTAAGAACGATATCATGTTCTCCACCATCCTATATTTAAATAAATAAATGCCACAGTTAAGGAATAAACAAATAACACGTGCCCCAAAAAAATGCACCAATTTTCACTCAAAATATATTTCTTACACTCCCGCACAAAAAATCAGATACATCCACTCCAGTATATTTCATCTCAATGATCATAGCATTTCTTTAGTTTAACCAGAGTTCCATTGGAGGAAATAATTTAAAACCTACAAATATAGAAAAAAAATCCGTCAGTACACTCGCATCCATGGTTAAGAATCTCTGATCTACACATATTTAGTATGCAAAGAAATTTAAAGAAAATCTTTAGAGCCAAATCCGAGAAATGTGCCAAAAAAAAATAGAAGAAGAATTGAAAAATTCATTCAGTCAAGGGTTACATTCAGATGAGGAATATTGATTGACTTCCTCTGGTTATGGAATGAGAGGAGGAACCAAGTTCTAAAAACCATTGTTTTCAAGCCAAGTTGACCTCAAAACACGTATTTATTTCCTGTGAAAACTGAAAATTCGAAAATTTGACCCGATCACAGTAGTTTCTCTTCCTTTTATTAATTGTAGATTGTTCTAGGAGATTATCGCACTGCGACCTGAAAGATCAGGATCAGCAACCAAAGAGAGTAAAGAGCAAAACCCATAACCACTCTCTCGGAATGGAGTGGAAGAAACTGTATAAATATAGCGACGGACAGACCATAAAAACAATTGAATTCAGTTCAATACATCCAGTCGCTACGTGTCATTTTCATACCACTCTTACCTTAAACATTTCTCTATTGTAAAGTCCAGGCAGTCTGTATCACTTAATTAATATATTTATTCAGACGGCTCTAGGCAGGCCCCTTGTCGGGGGCGGGAGCATGGTTTCAGGAGTTGGATAGAGGGAGTTCGGTGGCCTTGGGTAGTTTGGCCACAGTCTTCCAGTCGGAGGTGGTGGGCATTATTGAATGCTGCCGCCTGGTGGGGGAGTGGCAGGGAGAGTTCAAGGAAGTGCGGATTTTCTCGGATAGCCAGGCCGCACTAGGGGGCTTTGAGTAAGCCTTGGTGGAGTTCGAAATTAATGGGAGAATGTCGGAGAAGGCTCAATGCTTTAGCTCGGAGGGGTACGGTGCGCCTATACTGGATACCCGGACATGCGGGAATAGAGGGCAGATCAGTTGGCTAGGGAGGGATCATCACAACCATTCTGTGGTCCCGAACCAGCCTTGGCTGTCACAAACACGTTTCGTGACAAACAGATTAGACTCTCGGAGACGAGAGTTTTGGAGAAACGCTGGGGGGACACGCAGGGGTGCCTCCAAGCCAAAAGATTTATAAAGACAAGTAAGCAGGGAACTTCGGGGTATCTCCTGTCTTTCAGTAGGACGGGTCTGAGGACTTTGGTAGGGATAGTGACTGGACACACTTGGGTGTCCAGTCACTTGTTTAATATAGGGAGGACGTCAGAACTGCGACGACGGAGTTAGGGAAACGGTGTACCACTACTTATGTCAGTGTCCCCGTTTCGCTGGAACTAGGTTTCGTGTATTTGGGAGGGCACCACTCTCGCAGGATTGCCTGGGTGAGTTGGAGTTTAGGGATATCTTGGGATATTGTAGATTAACCGGTAAGCTACCGGGGGAGACTAATTAAGGGGACATGGGGTGTAAAAGGCCACATAGGCTTAGGTCCCGCGCCATTAGGCACCCGACAATAATAATAATAATAAGTAATATATTAGTTAACCAGTGTTAACTTTAAGTCTTATTCCTATATCATCAACCATACCTAAATTCTCTCCACCTAATACATACATTATACTACTCCCCTTGCATGCAACAGATACCCCTTGCGGGCATACCAACAATAAGAAGGATGTGATTTGAACATTTTTCTGAATTGTCACAATAAAATTATGTGGATGTTTAATATAAAATTTTTCTGATTTAAAACGATTTTCATATTGGATTAACTTTTTTTAATTCAATTGGTATTCATAGACAAACTTGATGGATCCGTTTTTACTTGCTCTTACTCTTTTTAAGAGGAAGTATTGTAATCGTGTCAAATTTTCGATATCGAGTTTTCACTGGAAATATCCGTTTTGAGGCCCCCTGAGTCCAAAAAATTGGTTTTTAGAAAATGGTGTGTGTGTGTGTGTGCATATATGTGAACTGCATAGACTCAAAAACGAAAAATCTTAAAAAATTAAAAAATTTAAAATTGATATTCCGTTTAGGTATCACCATGGGATCTAACACAAGGTTATCTGTCAAAATTCCTCAACCGGTAATACCACTTTATTTATTTTCATTTTTTTGCGATTTTTCTCAAACTACACATACAAAGAGCTACAACTTTTTTATAAAATATTTCTCTGGGAAAATTCATTTAAGGGCACTTTTGGGGGAGGGGTGGAGTTAGGTTTGCCGCTAAAGTGCTATTTCAGTTTATTACACAATTCTATCATCTAAATATATTCATTAGAATTAAAGATGTTTGTTGAGATTCTGAGTTTGAAAAAATCACATGACCGGAAGTAAGATTTTACTAAGAAGTATGTTTCAGTTTTTTGCTTTTTTCTCTAGAAACGACTTCTTCTGGTAAAGTCATTTAAGGCGGTAGGAGTGGGGTATTGTTTTCCTCTAAAGTGCTATCCATCTATGTATCTCCATGACGCTACAACCCTTGGTGGGTCCTGGCCTTCTCTAGGAGACTATTCCAGCTATCTCTGTTGGTTTCAGCTGCTTTCCAGTTGCGAGTACCCAGGAGATTTCTCGCCTCGTTGGCAACACCATCCAGCCATCTGAGCTTTGGTCTGCCGGCCTTTCTTGTTGTGCCCACTTCTCCTTCCAGAATTTTTCTTGGCACTTCATCTTGTTCCATTCTAATTACGTGGCCTGCCCAGCTCAATCTGTTTTAACCTAATCTTCTTCACTATATCTGCTTCTCCATATAATTCATACAACTCCCTATTCTTTCTTCTTCTCCATAAATTACCATCTTCAATTGGACCAAAGATTTTTCGGAGAATTTTTCTTTCGAAAATAAGGAGATTTATTTTTCATCTGTCTTAAGAATGGTCTAGGTTTGAGAAGCATACGTTAGGACTGTAAGAATGATCGTTTTGTAGAGCCTAATTTTGGTTTGCTTGGATATTAGATTGCTCTTCATATATTTCATTAGGCCAAAGTAGCATCTATTTGCGGCTGTAATTCTTTTATTGATCTCCTGCGAGATGCCATTAATGGAGTTAACTTGGGAGCCAGGGTAGGTAAATTCGGCAACTCTCGGGAAGACATAGGAACCAATTTGCAAATTCTCTCCTGGAGGGCCGGTGCCTCTCCCAACGTACATATACTTCGTTTTTACCTCGTTTACAATCAGTCCCATTGATAAAGCTGCTTTTTGTAGAGAGAGAGGAAGGCATTCTTTAATGCAGGAAAGGTACGAGCTATGATATCCACATCGTCCGCATAAGCCAGCAATTGGACTGATTTATTGTATATGACTCCAAAAGTCTGTATATCTGAATCCCTTTTTACCATCTCCTAGGGCTAGGTTAAAAAGGAGGCAGGAGAGATCATCTCCCTGCCTCAGCCCTTTGTTTGTCGCAAATCCAGGGGATAAATCAGATTGAACTTTGAAAATTTAAAGTGCTATCCATAGTTGATTATAATACAATTCTACCATCTAAACAAAATTAATTAGTAATAGTAAAAAGATTGCCAAAAATTCCGAGTTTCAAGAAAATTAGTAAACCGGAAGTGCGTTTCAGATCGAGATTTTCTCCATAAAAACATCGACGTATACTAACTAATTTGTCAATCACCATTTTTTTTTTTCTCCTTCAAATTATCTTTTCTTATATAATCTACAAAATTTTCATTAATTGAAAATCAATATATATATATAAATATACATATGATTCCAGGAAGATGGGATACAATTAAGATGATCAGATGGCTGATTGTTTTGGTAAACATATTACCACTATACAGCTATTTCATGAGCTTAAACAACGTTTTCCTAATATTCCAGATAGATTTATCACACATTGTATTAATCAGGTTAATTTTTATATACTATATAATTTAATTGAATTATATTTAATGTTAAAAACACTAAACAATTTTATTTCAATAACAAAAGATTTATTTCCATTTTATTTTTACTAAATTTGTTTTTATTTTTATTTTTATTTAAACATTTGCTTGTATACATTTTCATTATTTTTAACAATGTAATGCTATAGTATAAATAATTTAATTATTTTTAAACGAACTAGTAATATTTTGTTATGTTTCACAAGTTAATAATATTATAATCATAGTCTCAGTCGTTATTACAAGAATTAGGTTGTTAGGCCAATGTCACCTTTTACATTTTTTTTATTTATTTTTATTCCTTTTTTTTTTTTTGATCTGTTGCAAATACTTTGTTTTTTCAAAAAAAATAAATTTGTTTTTTTTTTTTTATTTTTTTTTAACTATTTAAAATCCTTGATATTTTGCATTATATATATTATTTTTTTATTTTAACAGTAGTTGAATAGCTAGTTCTCTAGTATTAACATTGTTTGTGAATTTAGTAGATTTATTTTGTTTTTCTAGGGGGTGGGGACTTTTATCATTTCAACCATTTTGTTTTTTATTTTTTTATCTATAATCTCTTTTATCTAGATACATATAGAGAAGGTAAGTAAATCTGGAATAGTTATATATACTAGCATTTCGGTATTACAACTGGGAGCTTGTAGGTGTGTTGTATTCACAGACAAGAATTTATTGGCTAAGAGCCCACACGACTGACTACATGTACACTGCTCTTTACCGTGCTTTTCCACAAACGTAATGCTGCTCTACGATCTAGACTTTCTTAGACATCGCATTCTCTTTTCATTTTTTATATTTATTTATTTTAAGTTTTGCTACAAGAGAAATTATTACGATTATCAATTTTTTTTTTTTTTTTTTAATTGAGGTTTCACCGGAAATACATGTTTTCAGACTGTAAACAAAAGTGAACAAAGTCTTTTGTAGGTGTAATTAGAAACCCGTTTGACTTCTACAAAGAAAAACTCAGAAAAATTGAGAAAAAAAAGCAAAACTTGAAAAAGTAAAGTCGTACTTCCAGTATAACCGATTTTCATCAAACGCGGAATTTTGCTACACATCTGCTTCTTGTTGATATTATATAGTCGGATAGAATGGTATAATTTTAAAATGACATATTAGAGGTAAACCTAACATTACCTTCTGTCGTTCTCTCTCTCTCTCTCTCTCTCTCTAAATCCTCTTCTTCCCCCGCTGGAGCGCTACAGTCCTGAAAGAATTTGGGACTCCTCCAACAGCTTCCTCCCCACTCCACACGATCAGTGATCTACAATGGATTAATGATCTTCTCAAATCCGCTTCGACATCGTCGAGCCACATCAAATGAAGTCTCCCTCGCAGACATTGACATAAAGCATCTTTTTTGACAAGCAACCCACCTCCATGCGCCCCAAATGATCCAACCACCTCAGACGTTTTCTTTGTTTTTTTTAATGAAGGCTATTTTAATGAATTCCTGGTAAAGGTCCCTCAACTGTATATTCGACCTAATCCTCCACCAATTCCGTGCCTTCACTGGCCCATAAATTTTTCTGAGGATTTTCTTCCCACACATTCAGAACTCGCTCATCCTTCCGAGACAACAACCAGGTCTCACTCGTGACTGCTGGTCTTATTGCTGTCTTATATACCAGCAGTTTCGCCCGTGTAGACATTGTTTCCCCGCAAGGATGGACATGCACACCATCATATCATAGCGCACCTTCCCTATCAGGTCTTAGGATCGAAGAGTAAACATAAAAATCCTAGTTTCTTTAAAGAGCCAGTAGTCGGACGTAAGGGCTGACAACCCTTCTCCATAAAAACACTTTTGTTGCGAAGGCTTTCTAAACCCACTAGAAGGAAGGAATTTTTTGGTTAGAATATTTCAAATAAAAGTGATAGACTTATATGTTTGTCGTAATGATAAGAACAGAGAGTAGTGATTTAAAAAACAGTAACATTATAGGGTAGAAGAACAAACAAAATATTACTATATAAATGTTGAAATAAAAAAAATATGAGGAAGGACACCAAACGTGCCCAAATTTTAAAGTTGAAAAATTTTTATCTTTGGCCATAGCCAACTAATTAACATTTTCCTTGTTTTATATTTTTCTCTTTCTCTGGCTAAAATTATGGAACTCTTTCTAGCGGTTAAATTTTCTTTCTTTAGGTGTCTAATTTAATATTTATTAAAACGTATATAAACAATAAGTCCTCTCCCATTGGTCTAGTGGCTAGCGCATTCGCCTTTCGTGCGAGAATTCAGGGCTCGATGGCCGTATGGGCAAAGTCAGTGTTGACCCAGCATCGTGATAAAAAGTGGGAAGCTACAGTTAGTAGCGCCCAAGGTAGCGAAGGTAGGAACTAAACGGCGTGGGAACTGCGGCGTGCTTACCACATGTCCCCCTATTCAAATCGCCGTGTGGTAAGCCTTGGCCCTTCATGGGCTGTTGGGCCCATCATAGGGTTTATATAAACAATAATACTCGTACTACAAACATAAACAATAAAATTCAAATTTATATATATTTTCTATCAGAAATCTAAAAGGTTGGTTGATAGCTGCAAAATTTTTGTTGGTTATACGAGGTGTGTAAATTAAGTAATGAGACTGATTTTTTATCTTTTTTTTATTCAAATAAAATTACAATTCAACATTGTCCCCTTCAAAGTAACTACCTTGGGAAGCCACACACGCTGAAGACGATTCTTCCATTCGTCATAGCAGTGCTGGAACTCGGATACTGGAATAGACTTCAGTTGGTCGGTTACGGCTGTTTGAATATTCTCCAATGTTCCAAAATGACGTCCCTTGAGGTGATTTTTCAATTTGGGGAACAAAAAAAAGTCACATGGACCCAAGTCGGGTGAAAAGGAGGCTGAGGAGCCACAGGAATGTTATTACTGGCCAAATACTCATTAATAGAAATCGCGGTGTGACACGGAGCATTGTCGTGATGCAACACCCACTTGTTTTTGATGTTTGGTCTCACACGCATGATTCTTTTTCGAAGTCTCTCAAGAACTTCTCGGTAAAAATGTTGGTTTACCATTTGGCATTGAGGCACAAATTCTTTGTGAACGATTCCTTGGCTATCAAAAAAGCAAATCAGCATGCATTTGATTTTTGACTTGCTCATTCTTGCTTTTTTTTGGCCTTGGAGACTTGGAGAGGTTGAGGTGTGCCACTGCATGCTCTGACGCTTAGTTTCTGGGTCATACTCAAACACCCAAGACTCGTCTCCTGTAATAACAGTTCCAAAAAATTGGGATCGTTTTCAATTGCTCCCAAAAAGTCAAGGCTCCTTTCCTTTCTGATGTCTTTTTTGCTCTTGTGAAAGATTTTTCGGAACCATTTTTGCACAAATTTTTCTCATCCCCAATTCATTAGTCAAAATTTGATGAACGGTTGTGTGAGTCAAATTCAACTCTTCGCCGATCATTCGGACTGTCAAACGACGATCTGAACGCACGAGATCGCGGATTCTGCCAACATTTTCGTCGGTTCTTGAAGATGAAGGCCTTCCGCTGCGAGGCTCGTCTTCAATTGATTCCCTTCCTTCTGCAAACGACTTAAACCACCTAAAACCTGTGCTCTCGACAAAACATTGTCTCCATAGGCCTGGCACAGTTTTTCAAACGTTTCCGTTGCACTGTGCCCAAGTCTGAAGCAAAACCTGATAGCACAACGTTGCTCGTAATTGATGTCACTCATTTTTAAAACGCACTGAAAAAACCTTGCTCACAAAAAAAAGTCACTACGGACAGAGCAACAACTCTAGCATTTTCAAATTTGCACTGGACGTGTATCAGATGTTTACTTGCCCTACCACGCATGCGCCGGGTCTCCAGTGTTGCCAGATCGAACACTAGAAAATCAGTCTCATTACTTAATTTACACACCTCGTACATGATTATTTAAACGTATTGATAGCTTAACATTGAATTTTCAGACTTGATATTTATTTTAAATATTCTAATAAGTTGAATTAATCACTAAATAACTTATTTTTAACCTAAACTAAAAATAAACAAATTTTTAGGACCAAACCCCAACCTTGTAAGCACACATAAACTCCGTTCATATCACTATCTTTCTAAAACTATAAACACCATATTTACTATATATACATAATTAAATGTATTCAAGGACCATGTTTGAAACAACAGTACGTATGCATAACAAAAAGAAAATACGTTCAGTCTTTTCGAAAAATTGGTATTTCCATTTTAATTCACAATTTTCGACGAAAAATCAAAACATGTATTTCTTCTGGTGAAAACTTAATTTCGAAACTTTGACATTTTCGTAAATACTTCCTGTTTATAGCAGTGATAGAAAGTAAATGGTATTATTTGATGAATAAATGTTAATGTTATTTGTTACAAGTTATATGACATTTTTATTGCCTTCTACTGAGAAATTTAATGGCCAACTAGATTTTTTTTTTTGCATCGTCACATGCTAAATGCATTTTTTCAATTATATGAAAATAGTTTTTGAGAGGTTCTTATAAACAGGAAATACTTTTAATACTTATAAATTCTTAACACATTACATTGTGTATTGATTTTTTTTTTTTTTTTGTAAATAGTTTGCTATAATCATTGATAAAAAATTTCTCATTTATTCTGATTTCAATATTTTTAAGTGAAATATTTTTATTTTCTAATATTTAAACCATAAATAATAGTTTATCAAACAAAAGAAATATTTCATCGGTTTAATAGGTTTAAAGGTAACAAAAAAAATAATAATAATTAGGAATTGAATATATATAGATAATAGAATGGTACATTACAAACCAGAGGCCTCTAGAGGTAAGCTTAATATTGCAACTGCCACAGAACCACTCATATTCAATTTTCTTTGGGATAAAATGTGTCAAATAAGAGTAACGATCTATGAGCGTTGCAAAATGGCTTTACAGGAATACAAAAATCTATAGCAAGAAAAGTATTCAACTTTACCGCGACGAATGGAATTTCACATGAGTGACCTCCTCATGTTGTTGCCCTCCCCGGGACCTTACACCGTGCGACGTTTACTTAAGGGGCTACATAAAAGATAAGAGTGTTTGTCCCACCGCTACCGGCGTGGTTTAGCCGAACTAAAAGACTTTATCGCCCACATACTGATAACTAGCGATAGCCCTATGTTGGACAAGATGTGACAAGAAGTAGATTTATCAAAGTGATCGTCACTCCTTTCCGGACTAAATCGATAATTTTACATATGGACCACCCATTTTTCTTTTTATGTACACAAGATAGAAACAAAAATTCCAAAAATTTTTTCAAGTATTCCAAACATGTGATCTATTTTTTTTTTTTTTTTAAATACAAGATTTTGAAACCAACTTTCTTATTTCAAATTATACACATTTTTTTTAACAAATTTTTTAAAATAGATTTTCTGCGCGGCAGACACCCAAGGTGCGGGGGCGAACGTACGCCAAGAAGTGAAATACAAAAGAAAAAATAAATAAATAAAATTAAAATAAAAAAGGAGATGCAAAGGAAGAAGCTTCGACTAACCTGGAGAGTGGTGAAGCTGAATGCGCAAGCGGCGAAGCTGAGGCGATAGGTGAACGGTCGAGGAAGATGTGGCGTGTACGTGTATGTGTGTGGGTGTGGCGAAAGAAAGGATATCAGGTGAAAGGAAGGGAGTAAGTGTGCTCCGTGGAAGCTGATGTCGCTGCTGTTGATAGCGGCTGATGGTGTTAGAAGAGCCCAGGCGCGGTAGGTGAGTGATTCTCCAGATGATGGCGAGGAAAGACGCGACTTGTGTCTCAAAAGATAACGAATATTAATTCGTTATCGAAAGGCGCGAATACGGCGAATAAATTAAAGGCGAATTTCACTACGCGAAGAACACAGAAGTTGACGTTTAGCGCACTGGAAGAAGAGTGAGTGAAAGGAAAAGGGCGCTGGCCGGGGTATAGGAAATAGGAAGGGATAATAAGGGGGCCAGAGGGCGAAATAAGAAAAGGGATGGAAGAGGGGAGGTGCAGAGGGTTGGGGTGGTGATAAACGTGTTTCTAAGAATCCATTAGTGGCGGAAATTATTTTTAAAGGCACTGCTAAGCGGGATTAACTCGTACGCACGCGCGGGCGGAAGTGGGCGCGTGAGAGAGGTAAGGCGGGAAGGCGTGGGAAATATGCGGGCGATGAAATACCAATTTTAAAATAACGAGGCAAAGTTAATCCCTCAAAGGGAGCCGCGACCTAACAACATTTCTTTCAAGAAAAATATTTATTGAACGAGAAAAATCCAGTGAGATATTCAATTTTGAATATAGAGAAATTTTTGTTTAATTTTCTTGACTTATTTGTTTTGTTTTGATAGATGATTTTGTGGAGTGTTGAATGTTAATTTGTGAATAATAGATTATTGAATGGTTGGAATTTTCGAAAAAGGGTAGATGAAAATCGAGATATTATTATATATCTGGATATGGGTGGGTAAACATATTAGGGACCAAGGAAGGTTTGTCTCCTTACTATGGATACTTCAGTCACTGTAGAATATGCGGAATGAGGAGGCCGATCGATTGGCTTATGAAGATGCAAAAAAGTATCAGCCAGATCCTCTCATCTCGATGTAAACAGCGAAGAGGCAATTTGAAGATTAAAGAGACAGGAAACATCCGCAAGAGGGAAAAAATGGGAGCTTCTGACGACAAATCTGAAGAACAAATCCCTCAAAATTTGACGCGGCGAGAAACAGTGGCGCTTTTTAGGCTACTAGCGGGGCCACGGCTATCTAAATAAGCAACTTAAAAAAATAAGGAGGATACTAGACTCGTTTTTATGCTCGTGATGTGATTTGGAGAAAATGGACGTGAGCATTTATACTTCAATGTCCAGCATGACTTTTAAAAGAACCCCAGCAAAACACGTTGGTTTGTAGATATCGTGCAGAAAGACGCCAGATGGCTTTTATGCCAAAGGTGGGCGTAAGATTAAAAAAAAAAAAAAAAAAAAAAAAAAAAAAAAAAAAAAAAAAAAAAAAAATAGAGTATTTATGTATATGTTATTAATATGAGAAAACACACACACACATATATAAATATCTTTCTCTTTCAAACAATATTTCAGATGATAGCGAATCACAATTTTTTCTTTGGACATTTTTGTTGCAGTATAATAAATAGCAAATGAGATAAAGACATTTGGATACATAATTCAATAAAGGGTATTAATCAAAGTAAATATTTATATAAATTATATAAACAAAACCAACAAATAGGAAATAATAGATGTGAGAAGGAGAGAGAATGGATTTTAGAGAAATAAACTAAAATTATATGCTGAACATGTATAACGAATGAATACACAAGCTGCAAGGACTTTATAATAGAAGTTAGATAACAAGAGATATATAAAGAGACAGACCGGCTGAGTG